>SJYC01116049.1:0-13928 GCA_006408675.1 Madoqua kirkii
TTTCTTTCATCAGCATCTCATAGTTTTTTAAGTACAGATTGTTTACCTCCTTGTTTAGATTTATTGTAAATGAAATTGTTTTCTCAATTTCTCTTTCTGATAGTTTGCTGTTATTATATAGCAACACAGCAGATGTCTGTATATTACTTTTTTTCTAACAAACCTGAATTTTTACTCCCCCATTTAGGAGTGCTTTGAAGTCATATTTTACATTATTTTGTTTTGCGTACCTTTCAGCTGCTTATTGTGGGTATAGTTGTTTTGACCACTTTTTTCTTTTAAACTTCTTACCAGATTTTTAAGTGGTTGACCTACTACCTTTCTTGTATGTTTGCGTTCATGAATGAGATTTTTTTCTTCTTTTAAATTTTCCTATTTTTCAGTTGTGATCTTTTTGATCTTTTCTGCTTAGAGAAGTCCCTCTACATTTTTTTTTTGTAAAGCCACAGCAGTGGTGTCGAGCTCTTTCAGCTTTTGCTTGTCTGTCAGACTCTACTTCTCTTTCAAATCTGAGTGGCAGCTTTGCTGGTTGAGCATTGTTGTTTGCAGGTTATTTTCTTTTATCACTTTGAAAGAATGGCAATCCTTTTCGGCCTTCAAAGTTTTTGCTGAAGTATCAGCTGACTGTCTTATGAGAGTTCCCGTGTATGTAAGTAGTTGCTATTTTCTTGCTATTTTTAAGATTCTTCCTTTATCTTTAATTTTTGCTGCTTAATGACAGTGTCTGTTGGTGTGGTTCTCTTTCAGTTCATTTTGTTTGGGACTCTCTGTGCGTCCTAGACCCTCATGTGTGTGCTTCATTACCCAGTTTAGGGAAGTTTTCAGCTATTATTTCTTTAAGTAAGCTTTCGCCTCTCTTTGTCTTCTCCTGGGAACTCTACAGTAGAAACTTCAGCATGCTTGATGTTATCTTACAAGTCTCTTAAACTGTTTCTATTTTTTAATTATTTTTTTCTGTTCAGTTTGGATGATTTATACTACTGTCTTCCAGTTTACTGATATGCTTCCTAAGTCATCTGATCTAGCAGATTTCTTCCCTAAGATGTGTTTTATTTCAGTTATTGTTTCTCCATCCCTGTTTTGTCCTGCCTCCTGAGGTGTCTTCCAGCCTGCTGGTGGGAGGGCTGGGCCCCAGGGAGGCTGTGGGCAGTGCTGGCCTGTGGTGGGCAGTGAGCCCCTGGCACTACCGGGCTAGGGGCAAGACTAGAACTGCACTCATCAGCACTAGTGTCCCTGTAGGAAACAAGCTCCCAGAAGCGGCTGCCACCAGTCCGTGTCCCCAGGGTGAGCTCCAGTGACCTACTGCCTCTCTGGGAGGCTCTATGAACCAGCAGGTGGGTCTAACCCTGGCTCCTTTTAAATGACTGCCTCTTCCCCAGTCCCCCAGTGTGGGAAAATTTTGCACTCACCTTTTAAGAGTGAAGTCTTATTCCCCATAGCCTTGTGGCTGTCTTGAAAGTAAACCCTATTAGCCTTTAAAATAAAACAGTCTTGGGGCTCGTCTTCACAGTGCAAGACCCCTGGGCTCCGGGTCCAATGTGAGGCTCGACCCCCTTGCTCCTTGGGGAGACCTCTGCTGCTGTGCTTGTCTTCCTGCTGTGGATCACGTGCCTGGGGGTACAGGTGTTGGTTACACTACGTCTCTGCCTCTCCCCGAGCTGCTGCGGCTCCTGCTTGATGTCTTTAATTGTGGCAAACAGCTTCTGCTGGTATTCAAGTACTTCTAATAGGTAGTTGCTCCGTAGAGATAGTGAAGTCGTTCAATCATGTCCAACTCTTTGCAACCCCGTGGACTGAGCCGCCAGTTTCCTCTGTCCATGGGACTCCCCAGGCAAGAATACTGGGGTGGGCTGTCATTTCCTTCTCCAGCGGATCTTCCTGAGCCAGGGATCAAAGCCATGTCTCCCCTGTTGCAGGCAGACTCTTTGCCGCCTGAGTCCCCAACAGTTGCTCTATAAGTGGCTGTGATTTTGGTTTGTCTGTGGAAGGAGTAAGGCTCAGGGTCTTCCTCCTCCACCCCCGGCCACACAGCTCCAGATTTCATACTTAATGTTCAAAAATTAACTTGTAGTTCACTCTTCTTCCCTGTGCTGCCCTTACACACATTCTTGTTCACAATTCAGATCACATCTATAGGTCACACTTTCAAGGTGGCTCAATGGCTAAAGAATACACCTACAGTGCATTGTGATTTTGGTTTGTCTGTGGAAGGAGTAAGGCTCAGGGTCTTCCTCCTCCACCCCCGGCCACACAGCTCCAGATTTCATACTTAATGTTTAAAAATTAACTTGTAGTTCACTCTTCTTCCCTGTGCTGCCCTTACACACATTCTTGTTCACAATTCAGATCACATCTATAGGTCACACTTTCAAGGTGGCTCAATGGCTAAAGAATACACCTACAGTGCAGGAGATGTAGGAGACACCAGTTTGATCTCTGGGTTGGGAATATTCCCTGATGTGGGAGGGCAACCCACTCCAGTGTTCCTGCCTGGAGAGTCCCATGAACGGAGGAGCCTGGTGGGCTGAAGTCCATGAGGTCGCAAAGACTCAGATGCGGCTGAAGTGACTGAGCAGGCACACACAACCCATAGAGAGCTGAGGTGCCCCATGGATCTCTCAGCACACTTCACTTTTCTCTTACAGCACTTCCAGTCATCAGCATCCATCTTTGCTAACATTTGCCTCTGCAGTTGGCAGTGAGTCCACAAGGGCACCGCCACGACTGTCTCCATCACCCAGTGCAATCCTGCACCATCATAGGTTCTTTGCAGGTCTGAGTATAAAGCAAAAAAAAAAAAAGCTTCAAAGATATTTTCTGAATAAATGTATGCTCTTCTGTTTAAAGATAAATGTATACTCTTCTCTTTAAAAATAAATGTTTTATCCTCTGAAAATGGATTTTCAGTGCTGGGCAAATCCATTGTGCTGTGAACTGTGTGGTCTGTAGAATCAAAAATTAAACAGCTGTCAGTATATCTACTACTATTTTCATTCAAAAGAAGTTGGAGGCTCTATTCTATTAATTGTTAAATAGAGAAAACTGGAAAGATGTGTTTTTCTGACAGGGGATGAGAGAGTAGTCATAAGTGTTAATAAAAACTTTTTTTTTTTTACTCTTAAATTAAAAGGTAAATATGATAAACTATTAACGTGCAAGACAATGAGTGCCTGAGGGGTTGACATAGTGCCAAATAGTGAGTGGATATCAATTTTTAAAAATGTGGTCTTCCAAAATCTGCAAAAGAATGAAGGAAATCTAGTCTTGATTGTCAACTTATGTGCTCATTTGGGGGGCAAGTCACTGGTTTTCCTCTCCTCATTTCATTTATGTCCACACTGTGAATGACTGTGTTTGGTGATGACTGAAGTAGTCACAGACGAAACAGTTAAGCCATGGGTTGTCCGGCGTATCTGCCCCTAATGGAGCTAACGTGAGCATGCAGATTCCTAGGCCCTTGCACAGACCCAACAAAGCAAAGTGAAGACTGAGGAATGGGGTGGAATTCAGTAGCCATTTCCCTCTTGGTGGAACAGATGAGATGCATTTTTTAAAATCTGTTTTTTATTGGAGTATAGCTGCTTTACAGTGCTGTGTTAGTTTCACCTGCGTAGTGAAGTGCATCAGCTATATGGATACATCCATCCATTATAGTCTAGATTTCTGTCCCGTTTAGGTCACTACAGCTCATTCAGTAGAGTTCCTGGGGCTTTATACTAAATTTTCATTAGTTATCTATTCTATACATAGTATCACCAGTTGGTGATGTCCATAACCTTTTGGTGATGGATAGCACCAAATGATCATGGGCAAGGAGATGAAACCAGCCCATCCTGAAGGAAATCAACACTGAATATTCATTGGAAGGGCTGATGCTGCAGCTAACACTCCAGTACTTTGGCCATCTGATGCGAAGAACTGACTCGTTAGAAGAGACCCTGATGCTGGGAAAGACTGAAGGTAAGAGGAGAAGAGAACAGTGAGGATGAGATTGTTAAATAGCATGACCAACTCAATGGACATGTGCTTGAATAAACTCCAGGAGGCACTGAAGGACAGGGAAGCCTGGTGTGCTGCAGCTCATGGTTTGCAAAGAGTCGGACATGACTGACTGAGCAACAACAATGTACATAGCATCAATAGTGAATAAGTGTCAGCCCCAATCTCCAACCCCAACTACAACCCCAGTCTCCAACCCCAACTACAACTCCAATCTCCAATCCCAGTCTCCAACCCCAGTCTCCATCCCCAATCTCCAATCCCAGTCTCCAACCCCAGTCTCCATCCCCAATCTCCAATCCCAGTCTCCAACCCCAGTCTCCATCCCCAACTACAACCCCAATCTCCAATCCCAGTCTCCAACCCCGGTCTCCATCCCCAGTCTCCACCCCCAGTCTCCCCACTCACCTCACCCCCCTCTACCCTTGGTCGCCATAGGTTTGTTTTCTTCGTCTGTGACTCTATTTCCGCTTTTCAAATAAGTTCATCTGGACCATTTTTTCTAGATTCTACATATAAGTAATATTATAAATAAACAAAAACAAACCCAATTTTCAGTTAAATCATAAGAACATTTATGCTGAGGAATGATTTCTCATGTTTTCAAGATTTCCCAGTATTAGACATGAGGACATTAAATTTTTTGGTAGACTTGGGAAATACTAAACTAAGGAACCTCCAACACTTTTTAAAATACTAGGGACAGAAGAAACTTTACTCATTTGTTTGACCTCTTTTCTTCAGCATTCAAGTTGAAATATTAGAGACACATCCTTCTTCCCATAATTTTTGTCAATTCAGGTCTTACAGAATTAAGGTCTTACAGTCGTCCAGTCAACATCAAAACCTGCCCAGGAAATGGCCTGTGGAGATACACTCTCACACCTACACCACTGTGGGGATTTGGGTTCCTCTCTCCCATCCTGTCAGGTATTATGGGAAGCAGAGTGGTGACTGAGCCGGCAGACTGGGTGACTGGGTTCTTGGTGTGAAAAATCTGTCATTACGGCAGCCGAAATGCAAGGAGATCCAGCCATTCCATCCTAAAGGAAACCAGTCCCGAATACTCACTGGAAGGCCTGATGCTGAAACTGAAACTCCAGCACTTTGGCCACTTGATGCAAAGAACTGACTCATTGGAAAAGACCCTGATGCTGGGAGAGACTGAAGGCGGGAGGAGAAGGGGACAGCAGAGGGTGAGATGGTTGGATGGCATCACCGACTCGATAGACATGAGTTTGAGTAAGCTCCGGGAGTTGATGGTGGACAGGGAGGCCTGGCATGCTGTAGTCCATGGGGTCACACAGAATCGGACACAACTGAACAACTGAACTGAACTGATATAGATATTCATCCACATAACTATCTGGTAAAGACACTTGGACTGCCTCTCCAGTGTCATTCCTGGGGTGCTCTCAGCATTAATTTTTATCTTCTTTATGGGCATAAAATATGTGCTAGGAAAGTTGAGTGATCCAGACTTCTGCTTCGCCAGGAGAATTGCCTGCAAACCACTTTCACACAGAAAGTACTTTGAGTTGATGTCATCTAGACATGTCCGTAAGATAGACAGCTCAGCCATGACATCCTCGTTTGACCAAAGAAGAATTTCCATGACTATAAGCTTTTCCAATTTGATGTAGAACTGAACCAAAAAATTTTTTTTCAAGTTTTTCAGCTCCGAAATTGGCACTCTGTCTTCCACACCCTATTCATTCCACAGTTCTGAGGTTTTCTCATATTTTTTTTAACTTCAGTCTTGTAATTGAAACCATCTGTGTATACTTGCAGTAAAGGAAGTAGAGTTATCATACTGACTTTACCGATCATTTATTCAAGTCTCCCCATATTGATGGCTACCAAGCTGACCCCATGGTGTGAAATTACTAGTAGAAAGAAAGTCAACTCCCGCAGAAAGGAGGCTTTAGCAAGTCCATTAAGGAGATCCCAGGGAGAGAGAATGGCATAATGAGATCTCTATTTGCTTAGAAGGAAGTCAGTGCTCTTTTTAAAATCAAAAGAGCTGTTAGTCTGTTCTCTGATCTCCATTCCTTCTTCAGTTTGGGGGCTGTTCAACTTATCTGACACCCAGTGAGGTGAGGTGAGGTCGCTCACTCGTGTCCGACTCTTTGCGACCCCGTGGACTGTAACCTACTAGACATCTCTGTCCATGGGATTCTCCAGGCAAGAATACTGAGGTGGATTGCCATTTCCTTCTCCAGGGGATCTTCCTGACCCAGGAATCAAACCCGGGTCTCCCACATTGGAGGCAGACACTTTAACCTCTAGGCACCAGAAAACAAACATTTCTTGAACAAAGGAATGACTGGACTATATAGCAAATGCCTCTGAATTGGTTTTAGCCTCCCTTCTTTCTGAACCCTCTTTAGGTGGCTCAGAGGTTAAAGCCTCTGCCTGCAATGCTGGAGACCTGGGATTGATCCTTGGGTCAGGAAGACCCCCTGGAGAAGGAAATGGCAACCCACTCCAGTACTCTTGCCTGGAGAATCCCGTGGATGGAGGAGCCTGGTGGGCTACAGTCCACGGGTCGCAAAGAGTTGGACATGACTGAGTGACTTCACTTCACTTCACTTCTTTCTGAAACATGCTTGGAAGTCACACCAGCAAGACTGTAACCACAGTTAGAGGGGCTGAGGGCACAAGCCGTCAGCACCACGCTCTGCTCACTGAGCTCCCAGATCCCTGGTCCCCTTGTGGTCCACACAGCAAAATGAAGGACGTGGTTGTTTCAGCACCAGCAAAGGACGCTTTAATGCCTTCGATTTATTCTTGTAAAATTCAACTTCCTACAACCTCCGTACTCCATGTAACTATCATACTGGAATTTCCTGGGCAAGAACATTGCCATAGTCCATGCGGTTTTTAGTCAGATTCCTGGTATTTTCTGAATATTTAGTTCTCTGGTGGCTCAGAGGTTAAAGCGTCTGCCTGCAATGCGGGAGACCTGGGTTCAGTCCCTGGGTCGGGAAGATCCCCTGGAGAAGGAAATGGCAACCCACTCCAGTATTCTTGCCTGGAGAATCCCATCGACAAGAGGAGCCTGGTGGGCTACAGTCTATGGGGTCGCCAAGAGTGGGACACGACTGAGCGACCTCACTTTCACTTTCTTTTATTGTTTAGATCTTGAGCCCTTGCAGAGGAATCACTAAGAACTGAAGGTTCCTGCGTCAAGCCTGGACTTCTGTGAGGGGCCTGGCACAGCCCTGGACACAGCTTGACGTGCCCACCTCTTCTCTGCCTGGGGCACTTTCAGAAGCCTTCCGTCACTCCTTTGGGGAATGGGGGCTGTTTTATGTCCCTGTGTAGCCAACAGCCCTCTCGGCAGGAGGGTAACCCGCGGAGCCCGGGGAGGCAGTGCCCGAGCCGCCTTTGGCTGCTGTGCTTCGGCTGGTCGCTCACAGCCGTGCCTGGGAGGGGCGCTGGGTAGGGATAACAGGTCTTTAGGCCATGGCGTTAACATCAAGTGAAGACAGTAGTGTCCACTGAGACTTTGCTGACGTCAGCCACCCCACGCCACTACTCTGACTTTGAAAAGGGCTCAAAGTCATTTGCGTTTGGAAAACACCACTTTCAGTTATATGGACAGACTACAGATATGCTATATATTATATATCACACACGTGTATATTATATACATCTGTGCATGTCGGTGTGTTAGTTGCTCGGTCGTGTCTGCCTCTTTGCAACCCCATGGATTGTAGACTCCTCTGTCCATGGGATTCTCCAGGCCAAAATACTGGAGTGAGTTGCCATTCCCTTCTCCAGGGGATCTTCCCGACCCAGGGATCAAACCCAGGTCTCCTGCACTGCAGGCAGACTCTTTACCAGCTGAGCCATCAGGGAAGCTCCTATATCTATGTATAAGTCACTCTAATAAGAAGATGAAATTGTGTGAGGGTTTCCAGGTTAATCCAGCTTAATCAAGGAAAGAGAGTCCTATTCTGAAAGTGCTGTTCTTTTTTTCTTTTTCCTTTGTGTCACATTCATTTTTTGGACAATATAAGCCTCAGGAATCACATTGCCCACAGCCGCCCGGCGGGAGGCTCCTTGTGCTCTGCTGTGGCCTTGATTAAAGTCTGGCCGGTGAGTTCTGAGTGTAGGTGATACCGGCAACTTGCTCACCGCATCTCCAAAGAGGAAGTAGGTAAGGCAGGTAGCCCTGAGCTCTTTTTCATTGTCTGGTCTAAGCTCCAACGATGCTGCTGATGAGTTGGCTATGGCCAGGAGGAGGAGGCCAGCACTTTAAAGTATATGTGTCTAAAGGAAGCTGAGTGTGGGCCACCAGGGAGAGCAGACTGCCTGCCTTCGCTTACTCACCTGCTGTAAAGTTATCCTATGGTGGCACTTAGATGTGGAATCTGAAATATGATACAAATGAACGTATCTACAAAGTAGAGTCAGACTCACAGACACCAGAAGCAAGGCTATGGTTACAAAGGGGAAAGGAGGCTGGGTGGGGATAAGTTAGGGTTAGGGACTGGCAGAGACACGTACTATATGTAAAACAGATAAGCAGCAAGGTCCTATTGTACAGCACAGGGAACTGTATTCACTGTCTTACACTAACCTATAATGGAAAAGAATCTGAGGAAAAAATATATGTGTGTGGGTGCTAAGTTGCATCCAACTTTTTTGTGGCCCTATGGACTGTAACCATAGGGTCACAAAATCCTCTGTCAATAGGATTTCCCAGGCTAGAATACTGGGGTGGGCTGCCATTCCTTCCTCCGGGGGTTCTTCCCGACTCCAGGACTGAGCGCACACATCTTAGTTTTCTGCACTGGCAGGCAGTCTTTTCGTTCGTTTGTTTGTTTTTACCCATTAGCTGCACCTGGGAAGCCTATATGTATGTGTGTGTGCATGTGTGTGTGTGTATATATATGTGTGTGTATGACTGAATCACCTTTCTAAACACCAGACACTAAAACAATATTGCAAATCAACTACACTCCAATTCAAAAAAAAAAAAAGATACTGCATCTCGTGAAAGTTGAAGAAAAAATTTGAGTGTGGTTACATAGTGGCATCATACATACAACTCTGAGCCTGTTTCCTCACCCATAAAATAATGAAAATAATACATGTCTTACAATATTGCTGTGAGGATTCAGATCAAAATGTAAGTAAATTATCAGGCAAAATTGTGAATTATTTTTCTTCCAACGTTTAAAAACTTGTCTCAGACTTTTTTTTCTTTTTTATTGGTTTGGGGGATGCCTAGAGTAGGTCTCCTTTAGGAGGGACTGGTTGGATCTCCTAAAGGAGATCAGCCCTGGGTGTTCATTGGAAGGACTGATGCTGAAGCTGAAACTCCAGTACTTTGGCCACCTCATCCAAAGAGTTGACTCACTGGAAAAGACTCTGATGCTGGCAGAGATTGGTGGCAGGAGGAGAAGGGGACAGAGGGTGAGATGACTTGATGGCATCACTGACTAGATGGACATGAGTTTGGGTGGGCTCCAGGAGTTGGTTATGGACAGGGAGGCCTGGCATGCTGCGATTCAAGGGGTCGCAAAGAGTCGGACATGACTGGGCAACTGAACTGAACTGAGAGTAGGTCTTATTGTAGTTAGACCACAAATTTTATAAAGAAGGACTATTTTTCCTTGTTGATTAGTTGACTGTTCTTGTTTCATGGTTTTGGAGCTGACAGAAAATAGCCCGGGGCACGGACAGGCAGCAGCCCCCAGCAGTGCTCCCCCACCCCGCTCCCTGAGAACCGACGGTGTGGCTGTGGGGTGCACAGGGGACGGGGCCTGGGGGTACACAGTCACTTCTGAGGGCTGCCCTCACCATCCTCAGGAATGCTCTCTACAGAAGTCTTTTCCAGAAAGCACAGAGCGAATGGAAATGGACACATTCCTGCACTCCGGCCGCTGCACAATCTACCCTTTCAGCTTTGGTGATGGAGTCTCCACTGCTGGGGCTGCCCTAGAGGCTCGGTGGTGAAGAGTCCACCTGCAGTGTGGGAGGCCTAGGCCTGATCCCTGGGGCAGGAAGATCCCCTGGAGGAGGGCATGGCGACCCACTCCAGTGTTCTGGCCTGGAGAATCCCACGGACAGAGGAGGCTGGTGGGCTGCAGTCCATGGGGCCGCACAGAGTGGGACACGACTGAGCGGCTAAACGCAGCACAACTGCTCTGCTGAGGGACTCGCTCTGGTGACAAGGGTGTGGAGTGTCTACCAGACCTCATCTCGTAGTCTGGTTGACATCTCAACTCCCTGAATTTTATTTTTTATTTGAAAAGGAGTCTTTGCAATCAAGTCATTTCCTGTTTCCTCTTTGACCCCAGAAAAGCTGGGGAAGGTCAGTCTTAAATCATCTGAGGGCTTGTGGTTCATCTATGATGGATCTATGCGTTCAGTTCAGCTCAGCTCAGTCACTCAGTCGTGTCCGGCTCTGTGACCCCATGAATCACAGCACACCAGGCCTCCCTGTCCATCACCAACTCCTGGAGTTCACTCAGACTCACGGCCATCGAGTCTGTGATGCCATCCAGCCATCTCATCCTCTTTTGTCCCTTTCTCCTCCTGCCCTCAATCTTTCCCAGCATCAGAGTCTTTTCCAATGAGTCAGCTCTTCGCATGAGGTGGCCAAAGTACTGAAGTTTCAGCTTTAGCATCATTCCTTCCAAAGAAATCCCAGGGCTGATCTCCTTCAGGATGGACTGGTTGGATCTCCTTGCAGTCCAAGGGACTCTCAAGAGTCTTCTCCAATACCACAGTTCAAAAGCATCAATTCTTTGGTGCTCATCTATGTATTAGGAAGAGAAAATGAGCAAGTTACATTGCAGTGTACAACTCTTGATCAATATATATCAAGTTAGCCCTCCTGTGTGAGAAGAACACAAAACAGTTAAACAGCTGCACTCTGGAGTCCAACCAAGCTTATTCCAAGTTCTGGCTCTCTCATTCACCAAAGCTAGGCATTTATACACTGTCACCTGGGAAGATGCTCTGTAACACAGGGAGCCCAGACTGCACTCTGTGATGACCTCGAGGGAAGGGATGAAGGGAGAGGAGGGAGGCTCAGAGAGCAGGGATATGTGTAGAATTGCGGCTGATCCGTATCGATCTATGGCAGAAACCTGGAGAAGGAAATGGCAGCCCACTCCAATATTCTCGTTGGAGAACCCCATGGACAGAGGAGGCTGGCAGGCTACAGTCATGACTTAGCAACGGAGCACCGCCACCACCACGCGGAAACCAACACAACACTGTAAAACAGTTTTCCTCCAAATGAGTAAATAAAAATAGAAAAAAAATTCTGAGCCTCAGTTTCCTGGATCAGCTCTAGAACAGTTGATGACAGCGTGTCTACATCAAGATAATGATTCTTTTCTTGCAGGATTTCTGTATCGCGGCTCAAAGACTCAGTGTATGCAGAGTATCTAGAGTAAATGTAGGCACGCAAAGGGTGGCTGTTATCTGTCTTTTCAGGCTGCTTGTAACTGACGCACTTTTCACTTTAAAAAGTTGCAGTTGTATTACAGAAGGTGAGCCTGAACCAGCCTGAGCAAGGGAGATTTAACTCATGCAGACAGAAAATCAAGACACTTCCACAGCCAAATGTAAATGGTGGGTTTGTACTCTCTGCAATTTTAGACTATCAATAATCCTGCTCTCTTTCAGTGATGTAAAATTATATATCTACATTCTTTCCTAAGATATGAAATTATACTACATTTAAGATTCCTTACCTGCTGTTTCGATGTAATACACAGTTCTTTAAATTCAAATTCATTCATTAAGTATAAATGATACTCAAGATTACAGAGAAATCTGAGACATAACCTATATATTGGTTAACGCAAAATCCATTTTCAATGCCTCCTCTCTTTCTTTGCTTACTAAGAAATTTAAACTGAACTGACGGCCTCTCTTGAAGTTAAGGGTGTCACATAACGTGGTTCTGATTAATAAATTGTTAGTAGAAGTCTGCCAGAAGCCTTTGGGGAAACACACATTTTTAAAAATAGAAGGAGAGAGAAGGCTAACGGGCCCTGTGGAGAGTTTAGCGCACCATTTTCTTCCTTTCTGAAACGCGACTAATGCCAAGTGTGGAACGAGACATTCTGCAACTCAGAATGCTGGATATGACGGAGGTAGAACACGGACAGGGCCCGAGTCGCGATGCCACCGACGAGCGTGTGAGCCGGCGCTTCAGCTCTTTATTCCGCTTTCACCGAATGCTGATCGAATGCTGATGTCCTCAGTGTTGTCTTTTAGATTTTGAAGATGTCACAATGAAAATAACAGACAGAAAATCCTGCTCTCATGTGTCTTACATTCTAGGGTGAGAAGCAAGACAGAAACAGATCTATAGGTGTCTCTGTGTGTACGGTATGTCAAAGTAATAAAAAGTGCATCCTTCCTGAATGGGAGGGGGTCTGGGGGAGGATGCAGACGTGTGTATGTTTGGCGGGGTGGCTCTGCTGTGCACCCGAAACTGTCACAACGTTGTTAATCTGCTATACTCCTATATAAAATAAAAAGTTAAAAACTACATCCTAAAGAGAAAAATCAAGCAGGGAGAAGACAGGGCGAGGAAGTGCTAGGCTAGGAGCAGGTTTCACCGCTGAAAGATGCGTGTGGGAATCAGAATCTAGAAAGTGAGGGATGTCTTACTTTCTGGGCTTTGTGTTCTCCAGTATTAATTAAGAATGCATGATACTGGATGCTCGGGGCTGGTGCACTGAGAAGACCCAGAGGGATGGTACGAGGAGGGAGGAGGGAGGGGGTTCAGGATGGGGAACACGTGTACACCTGTGGCGGATTCATGTTGATTTGTGGTAAAACCAATACAGTATTGCAAAGTAATTAACCTCCAATTAAAATAAATTTATATATATATTTTTAAAAAAGAGTGCATGATTAAATTACCTCCTGTGGCCACAAGGCAGATGGTGTGGGGGAACATTTGGGTGGGGAGGGCTTGCTGGGAGTGCGCAGAATCTAGGGGCTCCTCCCGTGGACTTAGGGAGCAGTCGCCTGCTCCTGCCTGTAGGCCAGCGTCTGTTTAAGGCGCTGTGCACTGTGCGCGGGGTGCTTCTGTCACTCGCGGCTGGGAATCTTGCTAATTGAAACAGACAGGCAGGAAGAGGGAAAGGGCCATCTTACAGTCGCTGCTGCGCATGCGCGGCCCCAGGGCTCTGCCGCTTCCCGGGCGCCGCGGCGTGCCTGTTCGCGCAATGGGTCTGGCTCCCCGCGCTCTGCAGTGGGGCCTCTGCTTTACCTGTGTTTAGGTTTTGGCTGCACTTGGTCTCCAGGCTGCACACCGGCTTCCTCCAGCTGCAGAGAGCAGGGGCGACTCTTCTGTGGGCTGTGGGCTTCTCGTCCGGCGAGTTCTCTGGTTGGGGAGCCCAGGCTCCAGGGTGTGCGCTTCAGCGGTGCTGCCGCACAGGCTGAGTCCCCTGCAGCAGGCGGGCTCCTCCAGGACCAGGGGTCAAGCCCAGGCTGCCCGCCTGGCAGGTGGATTCTCAACCACTGCTCCACCAGGGAAGTCCCCGTAGCAGGACCTTGCTTATCTGTGTTACACATGGCGGTGTGTGTCTGCGAACCACAAGCTCCCATGTTTACCTGTGTTATATATGGAGGTGTGTGTCTGTGAACCTCAAACTCGCATATTCATCTGTGTTATACATGGTGGTGTGTGTCTGTGAACCTCAAACTCCCAATTACCCTTTCCCCACCTCGTTCCCTTTGGTAACCTTGAGTCTGTTTTCTGTGCCTGTGAGTCTGTGTCTATTTCCTAAATAAGTTTATTTGTATCATATTTGAGATTCCTCATAGAAAGGATATCATGCTATCTGTCTTTCTCTTTCTGACTCACTTCACTTGGCATGGTGATCTCTAGGCCCCTCCATACTGCTGAGGAAGGCCTTGCTTCATGCTCCTATGGCTGAGTG
>SJYC01116051.1:0-13523 GCA_006408675.1 Madoqua kirkii
GGGTCTCCATCATCCTTAGACAAAGTCAAATTTCTCAGCACAGCTTACCCCACTTGCCAGCTATTTCTCCCACTTTACACACTTTCTAAAATGTTTCCCCTTTCTTTTTAATATTTCTTCTAGATCCTCTGTAATTTCTTATCTCCATTTTTTGGGAGTCTGTATTTATCCCTGTAATTTTCCTCTCCTTTTTCTTTGCTTAGGTCTTACTATTTAAGTCTCAACTCAGTTAGCATCCCTTTCTCAAGTCGCACGATATCATCGGCTTATTTTCTTTCATTGCACTGAGTAATTATTTCATCACCACCCATATTTCTCCTGCATCAGAGGATGAGTGATTTGAGGTACAGATTCTCATTTCAAAGATTTTTCATCAAAGATTAGCACACAGTAGCACTTCAGTAAGTGTCAGTTGAGAGAACAGACCTGCAATGTGGACGTCATAAGGCCTGCCTCAAAGTTTCATCATGGAACTTCAGCGACGCACCTGCTGAAGTGACCAGATTCGCCTCTATCCCCTGGTAGACATTCAGTGGGACTCCCAGGTGGCTCAGTGGTAGACAGCCTGCCTGCCAATGCAGGAGATGCAGGAAACTCAAGCTCAGTCCCTGGGTCGGGAACGTCCCCTGGAGAAGGGAATGACAATGCACTCCAGTACCCTTGCCAGGAAGATCCACGGACAAAGCAGCCTGACGGACTAAGGTCCACAGGGTCGCAAAGACTCAGGCACGACTGGGTGACCAGGCATGCATGCAGGCGTTCAGCGCCCGTTTTATTTCCTTCTTACAGTGAGTCACACAAGGCATAAAGTGCTTAGAGTTCATGACTGGAGGTTTGAAGTGAAGCCGCATATTCTTTCTATATTTCTTCTAAACCCTACTGGACATTTTGACTACAAATCTTCAAATGTACCTGTTGGAAGATTTTTAAAAAATGTTTTTCCTAATGACACTGCAGGATGGATTTTTTATTGAAAAGTAGTGAACCCTAAATTGATGGTTATTGGATCCTGCTTCTCTCCTGTAACTGATCTTACTTGCCATCATCCCTGTGGTCTGTTACCATATCCAAGTCTGACTGTGTTCTGACGTGAAAGAGAAGTCGGTTTTCAAGACTTCTGTGTAACATGGAGAGTTACTTTGTGGAGAGCAAGGGAGGGCGAGTCCAGGGCAGTGAACCAGCTGGTGGGGACAGCTTCGAGCGCCTGGGAAAGTGGAGACGCTCGTTTATGAGTCATTTTCATGGTGCTTCTGTCTCTCTTCTCGAATTTTATTTCTTCCAAGAAGCAGAAACGAATGGCGCCCTTCTGTCTCAGGACATGAGCTCTTCCACTCACCAGCTGTATTACTTTGGCAAACCTCTTTCAGGAACTTCAGTTTCTATCTATATAAATGGAATAATTATGCCCATCTTACTACTCTACAAAGTTATTGTTAATGTATGAAAACCTTTGTTAAACCACAAAGCAAAATGAACAGGTAAGGAGATATTATTAAGGTTTTTCTTTCACAAAAAATCCCATTCTCCCACAATACCTCAAAGGTTTTTAGAATATGGATTAAGCCATGAACTGTCTTTCATGAATTCTGTAAGCTGGTGTATAGAACATGGTCATAAATGGTAAATAATCACAAAAACATTGTCTCAGTATGTGAATTTGTCCACTAAAATGTCTTCTGTGTAGCCAAATGCTGCCTTTTATCCAAATGTCTTGCAGCATTTTGTGAACAGATTATGTATGACACATACCAAAAATAATTCTGTCTCCATCATTTTAATAGCACCACCTTTCAAAAGCAAGCGTTATTTGAACCCCAGGCTACCGCCAATCAGAAGAGCAAATAATATTTTCACCTCCTTGAAAATGCTAGCAGGCAGCTAGCTTGTAGCCAGCTAATACTGGAGCCAGAAATCTTGCTTCAAGATTTCTGTTCCAGGTGGCATGAAAGCTTCCCAGAAGCACACACATTAGCTTTCTGTGAAAGTCTGGGTGTGCCTTTGTTTTATAAGATCAGGGACACCTGTGAAGGGCAGCCAAGGGCAAGAGCTGAAGACCAGCGGGACCCGAAGGGGCGAGATGGTTTCGGCGTGCTTGGCCTCACTGCCCCTCGTGCCAGTGATACAAACACTCCTGGCCCCACACTTTCAGAACCACTGGTTCACAGACCGCTGGGCAAAGCACTGGCTTTTTGTCTGGAGGAGAGATCAACAGAAATGTAAGTGGTTCAACAATGGCTTTTTTCAGTAATAATTTCAATTATATAGAGAGAACTTCAGACAAGTGAATGGTAGTACCTTAGTAACTGGAGTCTGAATACAGAGAAGTCTCATGAAAACAGGAATCAACTGATAGGTGTGGTGGGGAACAGAACTCTCCCATTCAAGCTTCAGGGGCTGTTTGCTCTACCTCATCTATTTTATCTCAGTTCTAGAATGTTCATGGTTAGACCCTTCAGCCAAGGACCCCAGAGAGATTTTCAGTCTTGAGTTTGGCATCATGCAGACCATTCATGATGGGTTTCGTTCTTTCTTTGGGCTTAGCAGCACAATCACAGTGTCAATCACAGTGTCCGCTCTTAGAGGAGAGAGAAACCCACTGCTCCTGGGCTCTTTCCCATGGTTGCAGACCTGCGGAAAGAAAAAGAAACTGAGGCATCAGTTAGGCTCAGGGGTTTCCAGCAATTTAAGAGAAGGCCTTTGTTTAGAGAATATCTTTCTCAAAACCTCAGAATCAAAACCTGGTAAACATTTGATTGCTTTGGTAAAGCAACTAGGTAGAGCTCCCATCACCCAGACATGGTTTCAGACTCATGATACTGGAAAGCTCTGCAGTTTTCAAGTGAAACGCAGTCCTTGGTGAGCAAGGAGTGGTTATTGTTTTGTAGATAGTGGGAAGTCTGGGGAGATTTTGAAGTCAGGATCAAGGGCTCTTTGAACACTGCCCAGGTCTTTCCATGTTGAATTATACATGGAGATCAGCAGGGTCTTGTAGCTCCTTCCTCAGTGAGTGTAACATCCTCCCATAGAGACATTTATCAGGACAAATGGGTGAAGAAGATGTGCTACATTATACAATGGAATATTGGGTTGTGTTTAGTAGCTAAGTCATATCCAGCTCTTTGTGACCCCATGGACGGTAGCACACCAGGCTTCTCTGTCCATGGGATTCTCCAGGCAAGAATACTGGAGTGGGTTGCCATTTCCTTCCCAGGGGATCTTCCTGACCCAGGGATCGAACCCAGTGTCTCCTGTCTGAGCCACAATGGAATATTACTCAGCTGTAAAAAAGAAATAATATTTGCAGCAACATGGATACGATGAGAGGTTATCATGCTAAGTGAAGAAATCAGAAAGACAAAGACAAATACTATATGATATCACTTGTATGTGGAGTCTAAACATGTGATACACAGGAGCTTACTTACAAAACAGAAAATGATTCGCAGACTTTGAGAGCAAACTTCTGGTTACCAAAAGGGGATGCTGAGGGGAGAGAGGGAGTGGGAGTTGAGAAATACACACCGTTATGTGTGCGCCCATGCTCACACGCACACACGGCTGCCGCTGCTAAGCCGCTTCAGTCGTGTCCGACTCTGTGCAGCCCCATAGACGGCAGCCCACCAGGCTCCCCCGCCCCTGGGATTCTCCAGGCAGGAACACTGGAGTGGGTGCCATCACCCTCTCTGATGCACACACTACTATACATAAAATAAATAACCAACAAAGAATACTGTATAGCACAGAGAATTCTTTCCATTATTCTGCAATAACATAAATGGAAAAGAAATTTGAAAAATAATAGACGTGTATGTAAAAGTGAATCGCTTTGCTGTACATCTGAAACTAATACAGCATTATGACTCAACTATGCTCCAATACCAAATATTAAAAAAGAAGTTAGATCCAAGGGAGGAATGCAGGAGCCAGGACCAGGAAGGGCAGTTGTCAGTGATCTCAAGAACACTCTTTTAACAGCAATTGCTATGAATACCCCATTCGTGCTTAACTTGAAGCTGTTGATTTCCATAGGTCTTAAACAAGCTGAAAGCAAATGAACTGTTTAAAGCTACTAAGCAGCAACATATTCACCTTTTAATTAAAAAATCAAACATGCTACCCTGAGTAAAATAAAAGAATAATTGATGAGGGGCAAGTATGCAATCTTCTATTGGTTGAAACTGAGAAAGTTGATGTTTAAGAATTGGCTAAAACATTTTGATGAATCCATTTTAAAAAGACAAAATATTCTCTCTAATTAAAGAAGATGTTATGCTTCACTTAGAATACAACTTTGAAAATATTAGAAACAGAAACTGTAAATAAATGTTAACATAAACACACATGCAGAGAAAGGAAAGTATTTGCCATTCACGTTATTGTGCCAAGGGTGCATCTGGTTTATTCAGATCATCGTTGCCCCTGGAGACACTTGGAATCACTATCATGACTCACATTTACTAAATAGGAAGTTGAGAGGTTACAAGCACCACGATGAAGGTTCACCACATCCTTAGGGGCTTGGTATCTGAAGTGTGACTTTTGAATACATGCATTTTATTTGAAAGATACTAGCCTGTTTGTAGGATAAGAAATTTTTTTTAGTTTTTAGTATCATCACTGACTGTTAGTTAAATAGAATTTGTTCATGATCTTCAAAAAGCTCTTGCATCTTTATAAACCCATTCTCTCTTAATCCATTTCAGATAAATGCTTCCTTAGCAGCTAATATTTGCAAACAGCTTTGAGAGGTGTGGATAATTAGAGAATGTTACTCAGCATTGACTTCCCTTACATTCGCTTTGCCAAAGTGATCTTTCTGCTCTTCAGGGCAGCTCCTAACCTGTATGTGTCATAACAGTTCTGAGACTTTTCTAAAACCATTTCTGGAGCACTCATGCCTTTTTGCATTTGTACCCTTTGCACTGTTTATCTGGAATGTCGAGACCTTCCTCATTTGCTGGCAAAGTTCTGCCTAAATTTCAAAACTCAACTAACACATCGCTTTTTCTGTGAGGCTCTGCGGGGAGGGTGTTCCCCTTTGCTCTGATGCCTACACCATAAATGAACACCCACCCTCCCTCGCTAGGCGGCAAGCTTCCTGGAAACCTGAAATTGGGTCATAATCCCTGTTGGGATCGAGCAGCGGCATGAGACCAGAGCACAGAAGGCCGTGCTTGCTTGACTGCAGAGCGTGGAGTAGTGACCCCAGGGACAGAGAAGGAAGCCAGCTGGGAGAAACGGAAAGCGGAAGCCAGGTGAGCAGGGGAGCCAAGAGGGGAGAGTCCAGCAGAGGGAGAGACCTGCTTCTCATTCTCGGTGACCTTTCGGAGCACAGCCAGTGCCTCCCAGTTTCATAAAATCTACCTCCACGCATTCAAGAACGCCTCTGTTTTGTTCAAACTGTGTGCTGTGCTTAGTCACTCAGTTATGTCTGACTCTTTGTGACCCTATGGACTGTAGCCTGCCATGTTCCTGTGTCCATGGGATTCTCCAGGCAAGAATATTGGAGTGGGTTGCCATGCCCTCCTCCAGGGGATCTTCTCAACCCAGGGGTTGAACCCAGGTCTCCCACACTGCAGGTGTATTATTTGCCAACCGAGCCACCAGGGAAGCCCAAGAGTCCTGGAGTGGGCGGCCTGTCCCTTCTCCAAGAGAACTTCCTGACCCAGGAATTGAACCAGGGTCTCCTGCATTGCAGGTGGGTTCTTCACCAGCTGAGCTATCCAGCAAGCAAGCTAGCATGAGTGGTTTTTGTCATGAAAGCTAATAATCCCCACCGCCTGCTGGACAGCCTCATGGAGGAGGCACTTCTGCATTGCTGCTGTTTTAATACTCTGCTCTTTCTGCATTATACTGCACTCGACTACGACTCTCCACTGGCCTGTGGTCTCGTTAATCCATAGCACCCTAAGAAAACCAGAAACAGCAACTCCTTCTTATACTGCCAGCCTCTAACATGGCACTTGGCCTTTAGGTGTTCAATCAATATGTACTGAATACATGGATAAATGCGCTGTTCATTCTACAGAAATTTTATCTGGGGGAACAACCACTAGAGAGGCCGATGATGAGTCAGAGTGCAGGCCAGCGGTTCGTGGTGCTAGAGAGCTCTGGCAGGGCCCGCCTCTCCTGCCTGGGTCCTCAGGCCCTGCGTGCGTGCTGTGGTGCAGCGGCGTTCCTGCCACCTCCCCCGGGGCTGCTGGCTGCGAAGCAGACTTGGGTTGCCGCTGTTGTCTCTGAGCTCCCTGATAGCAGCCTGCTTACCTGTGCAGTCTGCAGCTTCAAGCCGTGAGGCCGGAGTATTTATGGTAAAGGGCCTGAGATGACAAAGAAGATGAATGGCATAGACATACTGGGAAGTCTCCTCCCGCCTGCCTCCCTTTGAGAGCATATAGCTTATGAGACGAGATTGGAAGGTTTACGAAAGGGAACAGCAGTTGGCTGAGCTCTCCTCTCCGTGGCTGTGGACGGGGCCATTTCTGGAGTCTCCGGGCAGCGTGCAGGAGTCTCTGAGACGGAGCTTTGTTGCTCCCATCCTCTCCTGCCTCCTCTGCTGCTCCTTCTTCTTCGCTTAGTGTGGCATCTATAACATGCATGCAAAGAGCTGTATAGATCAAAAGTGTGGGCTTCCCAGGTGGAGCTCGTGGTAAAAATCTCGGAGATGTAAGAGATGCGGGTTCGATCCCTGGGTCAGGAAGATCCTCTGGAGGAGGGCGTGGCAGCCCACTGCAGTGTTCTTGCCAGGAGAATCCCATGGACAGAGGAGCCTGGTGGGCTACGGCCCACGGGGTCGCACAGAGTCAGACACGACTGAAGTGACTTAGCACGCATGCTCTGTCAGTGCAGAGCTCAGTGACTGTTCACAGACAACATGTGCTTTCAAGTAGCACCAGGAAGCCCTCCTTACACTTCGTCACTATTACGCCGTCCTCAAGGGGAATCACCATCCTTACTTCCAACATTTTGCCTGGTGTGGTACTTTATTTAGTACAAACCCACAGTAATACTCTGTGTCTTTCGTTCAATGTTATGAGGTTCATCCCTGGTTTTATCTGTTTGCTTGTATTCACTGCTATGTATTACTCCTGATTTGAGTACACCATAATTCATTTATCTGTTCTACTATTGATGGACATCACAGGCTATTCATTGAAAAAGAAAACTTCTCGGCAGGGGATCTGACAGTTAGGAAAAGTTCCCTGCAGGGGACCTGACGGATAAGAAAGGGGCAGCCAGGGTTCATCCGAGCAGAAAGTCTCACTTGCACAAAGTCCCTAACAACCAGCAAAGAAGCCAGGTGGTCAATAAATGATTGGAACAAGATTTGATTTGAACCAAGATTTATGTGAGGTGGGAGGGGGTTTCAGAGCTCATGTACACCTGTGGCTGAGAAACAATGTATTGAGTAAAACCGCAATGTTTGTTCTGCATCCAAGAAACAGGTTCTTACCCTGAAAAACAAAAACTTGTTGCCTGAGAAGCAGGATCTAGCCGCTAACTTCAAATGTCACAATTCGCGTCATAAACCTGGCCCGCTGTGCACCAATCCCGCTTTGCCAACTCGCCTTGCTGCAAAAATCCCCTTTGCTTAGGTATAAAAGACCCCCAAAGCAGACCATCGGGGCTCTCCACCCATAATTGGCTTGGTGGGGGCCCGGATCCGAATTCTCTAATAAATTTCTTCTCCCGAAACTCTGTCTGGTGGTCTCTGTTGGTAGTGAGTCCCTAACATTCATTATGAGTAATATTGCTATCCACAGCTTTAGTAATGTTTTGACAGCTGACTTTCTCTTCCTTGGTCTGAAGTCCCCCCAAATACCCGACCACTTTGCTCACCACCACAGTTGCTGTAAAGAAGACACTCAATAGGCAGTTTTCTAGAACATTCTGAATGAGATTCACTGCTTGAGGAAACCTTATATCCAATATCTGCTTCAGCAGGGGGGAAATTGTGCTCTGGCCTCAGATTCCCGTAGGCCCCCGGAGGATCTTGCTCCTCAAATATCAGCCTTACAGAAGATGTTCAAGCTGGTAAGAGACAAAGGAGGCGCTTCTCAGAAGGCCAAGTGAGCTGCGGTTGGACGCAGACAGAGGCGGCAGCTTAGGAGGCACGAAGCCTCCGACAAGGGCGTGATCTGCGACGTCCTTTTCGTTCCAGCACACGTACCAGGTGGGCTTCTGCGGAAACTAAGCAAAAACAAAGAACTGTTTGATGATGTCACACTTTGCCCATCATGACCCCCTTACTCAGCCCTTAACTGGGCAGGATAAAACCCTACTCTTTTAGAATTAGTTTATGGGAGGAAGGTGATAAAAGGGAAAAGGGGAAAAAAAAGGCACAAAAATTGTATTTGAAAATAGACTCCTGAAATACCATTTACTTTTTAAATTAAATTTTATTTTATACCAGAGTGTAGTTCATTAACAATGTTTTCTTCATTTCAGGTGTACAATAAAGTGATTCAGCTATATGTATGTGTGTGTCTATTCTTTTTCAAATTCTTTTCTCATACAGGTTGTTACAAAATGCTGAGCAGAGTTGCCTCTGCGATACAGTACCCTGCAGTAGCATTTAAAATGGGGTGTGATGGAAAGAGGTGACGGAGTTATATCCTACTAGGATCCTCTGGGACGCTTCTTTCACTTGAAGATTCTGAGTCCCTCCCGGGTCACAGGAGCCGTGTGCTTCCTAGGGCCCTTGTGTTTCCAGAGTGGTCCCCTGTCTCACCCTGGGTCCCTACTTCTTCGGCTCGAGACGCCCGAGGTTACAGACTTAGCCAGGTAAGAGCTAGATGCTTGCAAGCATCTACGGCAGCACTGTGGACCGCTGAGAAGCGTAACGTGAGCCACAGGCGCAAGCGTTACCTCTGGCTCCCCATTTCTACTAGCCTGCTGTTTCCGTTTAGTCGCCAAGTCATGCCCAATCCTTTGCGACACCATGGGCTGCAGCCAGGCCTCTCTTTCCGTGGATTTTCCAGGCAAGAATGTGGAGTGGTTGCCATTTCCTGCTCCAGGGCACCTTCCTGACCCGGGAATGGACTCCACATCTCCTGCTTGGCAGGCAGATACTCTACCACTGAGCCACCAGGGCAGCTGAGAAGAATGAAAAGAAACAGGTATGTAGAATATGTAGTATGTAAAGCAATTATATATAACAAAAGGAAACAAGTAAAATTAATTTTAATAGTATATTTCACATAATTCAACATAACCAAATTATTGTCATTTCACTATATAATCAGTATAACAATTACTTATGAGACCACTAAGAGTCTTTCATTTGTAATAAGTGTTTGAAAACTGGGGTGTATTTTACAGTTAGGAACATCTCGATTCTAGTGACATTTCAAGTGCTCAGTGGCCACCATATTGGACACCACGGATGATCATCTGATAAACAGTCTAGAGGATCAGATCAAATTATCAGCCAAATTGCTTACTAAATAAAAGAGTGAAATGCTGGAAGTCATTCCTCTCAGCTGCTCACGGTCCCCCCTCACCCCGACGCTTGGAGGTGGAGAGTGCGTCATAAGCACATGATCAAAAGACAGACACTGGCCGAAGGTCACATGCAGCCAGATTTTCATTTTCAGGACTTCTATCTGTTGCCATTTTCATGTGTTTCTTGAATTTTTCCTTAATAAATGGAGAAGGGAAGAAGGAAGAAAAGAAAGGAAGGGGTAAAGGAAGGAAGCTGCATCGGAACTGAAGGACTGAATTCAAACTTTTGAATTTTATTCAGTTTCACTAGAGCGGTGGCTTTTTGACTATCCTGAGACCCCCTAATCACCTGGAGAACATTCTTAAAATGCAGTATTATGAGCCTTGGTCCCCCAAAATTAAGAGTAGTAGGATTTGGATAGGCCTTTTAACAAACACCCCAGGCAGCTTTGATGCAATATATGCAGGCCACAACTTTAGGAATATTAGGCTAAATACAAGGTCTAGGACAGGTCCATTAGAAACCACAACTTCTCCATTATAATGAGTTATTCTACGACGAGGAGAGGATGGCAGCTATTTTTCAGTGCACCAGAAAGCCACAATTAGAGGGGGCACCAATTGGATATGGTATTTCTTGAGCAGGACAAACCTTAAAGAACCAGATTATGCTTCTTGCCGCCTTGGAAATGTCATCAGGAAAGAAAGTTTTTTAGTGGGCTATGAATGGTGCAGAAACGTTCCTCTTAGAGCCAAACATTCATCCTGAGACCTTATAGAAGTATCAGGGACCGTCGGCATGCCTGTCTCCCATCTTTGGGGCTTAGTGGATATCAGTGCACTTTGCTTCTTGCAGAGCAATCAGAGTTAGCAGAACAAGGAAGCTCTTCACAATGAGACCTGGAGAAGCATGGGCTTCTGGACGCCCACCAACCAGCAGCAGCTTCACACAGCAGGTGCCTCATTAACGCACACACCCCTGAGCAAACTCTAATGCCAGGCAGCGTACAAGACACCCAGTCGTGGTGGCGACCAGCATGGAGCTACGGAGGCAGAGAGGAGGGGAGGAGACTCGGGAAGTCTTCCTGTAGGAGGCATCGCGGGAACTGTCTTGGGGGGCAGGAAGGATGTCTTCGGGCACAGACAGGAGGGCTGTTTGGCAGTGGAAAAACTCAGGGCCATTCTGGGGAGAGGCGTCATGGTGACAGAGAAGGTGGGAGCTAAGCAGTGCTCACACCGGGCGAGTCCTTGCTCTCTGTCCTGAGCCCAGATTTGGGTAAAGGTGTTACCTGTCTCGGGGTCCTTTTGTCTCAGTTTGCATCAGACAGACCTTCCCTGGGCTCCTCATTCTGGTCAAATCGCTATTGTGGAGACTTCCTTCTCGTCAGAGCCCTGGTTTAGATGTAAACTCCATAGTCACTCCTGTGATGGAAGACTTTCTGTCTGTTGGTGACTCAGGGAGAAGTTGGTGACTGAACTAAATGGGTAAAGGTGTTACCTATCTCGGGGTCGTTTTGTCTCAGTTTGCATCAGACAGACCTTCCCTGGGCTCCTCATCCTGGTCAAATTGCTATTGTGGAGACTCCCTTCTCGTCAGAGCCCTGGTTTAGATGTAAACTCCATAGTCACTCCTGTGATGGAAGGCTTTCTGTCTGGTGGTGACTCAGGGAGAAGTTGGTGACTGAACTAAAGACCGTAAAATGTATTTACACTTCAGATAACTTTGCATGCATGCCCACTTATCACTCAAACAAGGCTGTTTATACCTGTATAAAAACTTACTGAAGAATAGACTGTTTAACCTCTATGAGTCAATTTCCTTATCATTACAGTTGAGATCATAGTATTACAGGCCCACAATCTCTCATCCAAAAACCTTAGAGAAAAACAGATTTGGAAATTCAGCATTTTCCAGATTTTAGAAAGGTATTTTTATTTTCAGATTTTAAACAATTAATTATGTACCTGCCTTCCCACGATATATGGCGCCTTATAATCATCACAATTCTATTTCTGCAGCAAATGTATGAATACTCACACAAAGTAGAATAAATAAGTCTGTTGTTGAAACGACTGACAAGAATTAATCTGCAAAATATACAAACAGCTCATGTAGCTTTATGTCAAAAAAATAAACAATTCAATCAAAGAATGGGCAGACCTAAACAGACATCTAAGTGAGACAAACGATGTCCAGAAAAGTACATGACAGGGCGGTCAGCATCAGCAACCTCTAGAGAAATGCTGATCAAAACTACAGTGTGGTATCACCTCACACTGGTCAGAATAACTATCATCAAAAAGTTCATAAAGATTAAGTACTTGAGAGGGTGTGGAGGAAAGGGAGCCCTCCTGGCCTCCTGGTGGGAAAGCAAAGTGGTTCAGCCACAGTGGAGAACAGTACGGAGGTTCCTAGAACTACCAAATGGCCCTGCAGTCACCCCCTTGGCATATATCTGGAGAAAACGAATTAAAAAAGATAACACGCACCCAAATGTTCACTGAAGCACTGTCTGCAGATGCCAAGACACGGAGACGACCCAAGTGTCCATCACGAGAGGCATGGACAGAGGAGCTGCGGTGCGTACACGCAGGGCGGAAGGACGCAACAACGCCATCTGCAACCGCAGGGGTGGCCCAGAGAGCGCCGTGCCCGATGAACTAAGTCACCGGGACGTGTCAAGCATGCATCTCGCCCACGCATGGAGGCTGACTTTTAACAACGGTACAAATGGATTTATTTACAAAACACTAGCAGACTGACCGGCATGGAAAACAAGCTTGACCGAAGGGAAAGCGTAGGGGAGAGGGATAAGTCAGGAGCTTGGGATTAACATTCACACGCTACTATGTGTAAAACAGAGCACCAACGAAGACATATACACTTAATATTTGCGATAATTCTCATACACATAGGTGAGAAAATAAACTGAAAAATAATGAATATATGTATATGCATAACTGCATTGCTTTGCTGTATACCTCAGACAAATACAACACGGTAAATCAACTATGCTCCAATATTTCTTTTAAGTGAAAAAAATAAGTCTGCTACAGCTTCAGATCAGTTCTGCTCATGTTCTGCCATGAATAGGTTTGCCAAAAACTTGTGGGAAAAAGTTATTTTGTGTAATTTTTATAGCTCATGAGACGTCAGAATTTCTGACAAGGGGTTGGTTGTAGAATTGTATTACACACATAGAATGATAAATATATTAAATTAGATTTTCCACGTAGAGTGTTAGTAGAATGTTCCAGGACTATCGGCTACTAACAATTATTTTAGTAGGAATGTTTCCTAGAGATCCTAGAGAAAGTTGTGAAGCTGAAGCTGCAGCAGTTCCCTGCTTTAGAATATCCCTGTCTCTGCTCAGAATCAGACTTCCTAAGATGACCCCAGTCTCACAGCTTCATCATCCGTCAGCCAGAACAAATGCTGACCCTCAGTTGGATTCCTGAGTCTAGACTCCTTAATTGGATAGTGAAAATAAATAAGGTCCTATGCAAATTCGATTAAAATCCAATCAAGGAAAATAAATTACAGACATCTGCTCTTCTCTACCAGTTCAGTGTCATCTGAATATGGTCTTCTGGTCTTAAAGACAAGAACAAAGCAAAATAAAAATTAAAAAAAGAGGCTGCTTATTTTTTTTTTTTTGAGTGCCTGCCAGGTTGGCATTTGAACATTTGATCCACTAAATAACTATCTGAACAAGAGCAGAGACGAGTGAACAGCGAGGGGAAGGACACAGAGGCTGTATGTTGTTCTATCCTTGTTTCTCACTCAGAAGTGCATTGTCTGGTGAGCTTACTTTCAGGTAACAGTAAAGCAGTGTTTTGATTTTTTTTTTTCTTTTTTTTTGAAAATGGTTATCCAGCTTTGCATCTGAATCTACCAGCCTTGATTAAAAAAAAAAAAAGCCATTTTGGATATTAAAAAAAAAAAGCACACATCTTTATTGGGTCTACCTGAGTGAGGTAGATATCTCCTCAGTTGATCTCTGGTGGCGTTCCCATCTGGGAAAAGCTTTCTTCTTCCTCTGCAGTCCAGCACACTATAGTTTCAGTGTGGTTCCTACACC
>SJYC01116052.1:20-15846 GCA_006408675.1 Madoqua kirkii
ACCCCCGGGCTTTGGACACCAAGAGCTTAGACATAACCGTGGTTCAGCCAAACTGGAAACTCTAAGCAGAGGGTCCCGTCCAGACGGTCGCCCCTGACAGGCCGCACGCTCCCGCCACACTGTGACCCGGTCGCACGCTCCACTGTGGACTGAGTGTCTGCTCAGGACAAACTGACCGCTCAGTTTGCACTGAAAGGACCAGATAGAGAGGCCAGTCTAAACCCGCGGCAGGCTGTCTTATCTCAGGGTTGCAAAGCAGTGGGCGCAGCCCTGACACACTCACAGCTCAGTGGACGACTGGGGGGCACCGTCCAGAGAGACGCTGGCTCACTCCCGTCACCCACGGTGAGCGGGTGCGGGCTCTCTCCGCTCAGACCACAGAGCAGCTCCGTCCCCTCTCCTGACCTCTCAGGATCCCAGGGGACTCTGCCAGTCCAGCCGAAGGTGTTCCCTGAGGGGGAAAGGACCCAGGTGCTTTCCTCTTGTATTTACAATCCCTAAGACTCAACTGGGATAGCTGAGCAAAATATTTTCATTTATTCTAAGACTCGCTCGAGCTTCCTGGTCTCTCGCAGGGACAGATGTGAAACACTCTGTATTTTATTTTAAGGGATTGATCAGTGAACACAGACTATTGTGTCTGGGAAGAAGGAGAGCATGAGAATGAGAATATTAATTATGAGCATATTAATTATGCTCATAATACAGTAGACATTAATAAAACGGCATTTTTAATAACTGTTAGGAACTTCTCAGATGGCTTATGTTGGTTGTGCCGAGTAGAGCTAGTTGAATTTAATAGCAGAATATGGGTAAATCGACAAAATCGAAAGGCAAATGGAAAACACCAGTGTTTATTTACTAGTTGTCTTTTGTTCCACCCAATTATTAAATTACTTGTCCCAGTTCACCAACGGGCTTCTTCTGTGTAAATATATTCTTTGTCAAAGCAAATGGTCTGCCAAAATGTGAATCGTTACAAATCCATTTAGCAAAAAGCCTCTGTGAGGGTTTAATAACTAGTTTCCCTGATGATTTGTGCAACTGGGTAGAATAACCCTCTTCTTATTCAATTCTCCTCAGATCAACTTCTGATTTGTGACTGAAGGACTGGATTTGCACTCAGGAGACTGGCCATGTCTGGAGACATTTTTTAGTTGGCAAATCAGGGGATGGGAATTGTTTGCTCCCGGCATCCTGCAATGGCACAAAATAACCCATATAACAATCATCCGTCCCCAAATGTCAGTGGTGCAAAGGCTGAGAAACTCCGTAGCACATAATAAAACAAAAGGTAAGCTTTCCATGGTTCTGTAAACAAACGTTCTGACAATGCAGTGACCTCCGTCTTCTCAGAGATGGGAAGGAGGCGCAAAAGAAAATACAACAGCAAGAGGGCGCTAAGAATCATGTATTTTGAATATAGCAATGTGTACACGTCTCAGCAGTGACAGAGACCTACTGCAAGGCACAGGGGGCTCGTCAATACTCTCCAGTAACCAAAATGGGAAAAGAATGAAAAAAAAAAGGAAAAAATAAAAATAAGCATAACCTTTCTTTTTTCACAAAGGGGAGTAATTCACATCACAAGTCTTTGAGGCAGAAAATGTTAATGTCCCCATTTATACAAATGAAAAATCTGAGACTCGGAAAGTTGAAAAACTTTTCCAAAATTGACTCTGAGTGACTGGCGAATCCTGCTTCTGAAGGCCGTGCCTTCTCCCAGTCCACAGCGCCCCTGCCTGCAGGGAGGGCAGAAGTGCTGTCTTCTGCCCGATGCCTCGCCGGACGTTCCAAGCTCCAGAGCACAGGGGCATTTGTCTGATGGCTGTGAGGTCATGCGAACTCACTCTTGACACTTCGGTGAGTGAGGAGGAGTCAGTAGTGACACATCACCCTTTGCAAAGCATCTGTCTAGTGGCCAACATGGTGGAAAGCCACGCTTTGGCCATTCTTATCTTCAGGTTGAATACGTACAGGACAGTGCAGCATAGGCTGCCATAAAAACAGTTTGAGTTCTGATTTTACTGCTGTGTAACCCTGGAATCATGACACTTATCACAGTTTATTATTGTCTTTTTAAATCTATGGGCTGCAGATGATGACTACAGTTTCTGGCGCTACAGTCTGGGTGGGGGGCTGAGAATTTGCAGCTATAACATGTGCCCAGATGATCATGGTGCCAGTGACTGGGGGTTCCCCTCTGAAAGCCACACCGTCTCCACAGCGCCCCTGCCTGCAGGGAGGGCAGAAGTGCTGGGCTCTGCCCGATGCCTCGCCGGACGCTCCAAGCTCCAGAGCACAGGAGCATTTGTCTGATAGCTGTGAGGTCATGGGAACTCACTCTTGACACTTCGGTGAGTGAGGAGGAGTCAGTAGTGACACATCACCCTTCACAAAACATCTGTCTAGTGGCCAACATGGTGGAAAGCCATGCTTTGGCCATTCTTATCTTCAGGTTGAATATGTACAGGACAGTGCAGCATAGGCTGCCATAAAAACAGTTTGAGTTCTGATTTTACTACTGTGTAACCCTGGAATCATGACACTTATCACGGTTTATTATTGTCTTTTTAAATCTATGGGCTGCAGATGATGACTACAGTTTCTGGTGCTACAGTCTGGGTGGGGGGCTGAGAATTTGCAGCTATAACACGTGCCCAGGTGATCATGGTGCCAGTGACTGGGGGTTCCCCTCTGAAAGCCACACCAGCTTAGGGCACGGGGACTCATTCTAAGGAACCTCAGGAGAACTCAGTGTTGTTCAGCTGCTAAGTCATGTCTGACCCTGTGCCACCCCGTAGACGGTAACCTGCCTGGCTCCTCTGTCCACGGAATTCTCCAGGCAAGAAGACTGGAGTGGGCTGCCATTTCCGTCCCCAGAGGATCTTCCCAGCCCAGGGACTGAACCCGGGTCGCCCGCACTGCAGGCAGGTTCTTTCCTGTGAGTCACTAGGGAAGCCCAAGCAGTTTGCCCAGACTCGTGCCCATCGCTTCAGTGATGCCATCCAGCTCCACAAAAGCTGGTGCTTCTTCCCTCCCTACCTGCCTGCCGGTCTCATTCTCTACGGAGGGCGCTCATTTCCTGCCACCTCGGTGAACGCTGGCACGATGCGCTACCTTTGCTTTATGTCATAGGGTTTTCACAAGGATCAAATGAGACAGTGTTGATAAAGCACAATGTCTAGCACAGAAACAGCACTCATTACTAAAAGTGAGTGGACCTTGTCACGGTTATTCTGTGTCTCTCAGCATCTCGCATAGACTCTAAGATACTTGTTGAAGACACAAGTCAATACAGTGATACCTGCCTTTCTGTTTTACTTTCTAATTATATTTGTTTTTAAGCTGATGATTCTTTATTCAAGAGGGGCTGTGAGCAGCAAGTACTAAGAACACAGGGATGGTCCAGCACCTCAGAAATGCTTTACACTGAGCCACCCTAGACCTAATCCAGTGCTGACTTGAATTTTTCCTGGTGAGCTGGTCTTTGAGGTTGAGACTCACAGCAGTTTCTGTGAGAGGTGTCATTTGAATACCAATTATGTTGTCGTTGCTGCTATTACCTGAGACAGAAGAGTCAATTTCCCTTTGTTTGTCCAAAGAGACAGAGGGTCAGGTCAAGTAGGTCCCCACTTTGTGTTGAGGCAAAACAATAAACACCTGTAACTGCAGCCTCTCCTCTTCCTGGGCATCAAGTCCTGCCTTGGGTCATTCACTTAGGCATTTAAGGCTGACTTTCAGCTTTAGAAAGGGCAGGGCAACCTGTTTTATTTATACGAAGATAAATTAAAGGCAAGAACTATCAAGGGGCCACTATCCTTTCTTTGGATTCCGACAGATCCCAGAGTCATTTATTTTGGAGCAGCCTGGGTAAAAGCCAACACAGTTTTGCCATTTTATAGGCAGTCATTGGCAGGATGATAGTAAATGAATGGGAAAATGTCACTGCAAAAACTAAAGAGTAAAAGTGGAATTTTAGAGAGTTGAATTATAGTTGTTTTAAGACGAATGCTACAGCTAAAATATTTTACTCTCATTTATATTAGCATATTCATCTAGGTCAAAGGCTCACTTTTTATTCTTATGTAACATTTTTAAGAGACCACATTTGACAGATTTAGAGAAAGGTCATTCGAAGTTGAGATAACCCACAATTTGGTGAATGCACGGCTATAATTGGAAAAAAAAAAAAAGACACATCAAAGGTCCTGAAGTCAAGTACCAACTATTGATGCCTCAGATTTAGAATCCAGCTTTGCATTTTACATGCTATTCAGAGGGAGCATGTTCCTGAATTTGAACTTGGATTCCACAAAGACACAGGAGGCGTTATGCTGTTGCATTTTTGGATCTTTTGTTCTCTTACCTGGAGTGCACGGCCAGCCTCAGCCTGACCTGAATCAGGGCTTCCTGCAGCTCCAGGCGGAGCAGGTGAGGGTCCCAGTATGGGCTCCGATGCCAGAGCCCTGTCTCCTCTGCTGGATCATGAGAGGTCACCTCAGGGTGGCCCTGAGAGGTCTTTTGGAGAAAGCTGTTCTCTGTTGCCACCTGCCATTGAAACCAATGGTATCATCATCATTAATGTCATATTCTTATTTTTGCTAGTAATGATCATTCAAGGCATTAAATGTTACACTCTGGAAAAATCATTAACTGGTTTACAGGAAAGTGCAAATTAAAAGCTTCATTTCATACGAAAACGCAGTTCACCAATTAGCTCTTGATATATTTTAGTCAGTGACTGTCCCGCCTTAGATATCTCCAGTTGCTTAAGATCTTGTTGGCTCTGATTTACCTAGTATCATACCTAATCCAGAGCTTAGTTACGCTGAGCATTAAGGCTTATATTTATCCTAAGTCTACTTAACTTTTTACTATAATGCATTCATTAATCAAAGAATTGACCTCCTGGCGGCTCAGACAGTAAAGAATATACAATGCCCAGGAGATGCAGGTTTGATCCCTGGGTTGGAAAGATCCCCTGGAGGAGGAAATGGCTACCCACTCCAGTATTCTTGGGTGGAAAATTCCATGGACAGAGGAGTCTGATAGGCTACAGTAAATTGCAAAGAGTAGGACATGACTGAGCAATAAACACTTTACAATGCATTCATTAATCTAAGCATTAATCCAGTTATTTGTGCACTAATGCATTCAACAAGTATTTATTGAACTTCATTAAGTGCCCAGTTCTCTAGGAGATACTGAGGATAGACTCAATATACTTTGCTTTTCTAGCAAAACTCAGCACCTTACCTACCTTCATGAAGCTTATAGTGCGAACTGCATTTTTAAAACGTGATCACACATGTAAATTTAAAGCGATAGCTGTGATATGTTCACAAAGAGATCTGTGTTGTGCTATGGAGACACAGAGTGCGAGAATGTGGTCTGTCCAAGGGAGTGAGAGATCTGCTCAAATGCATTGGGTAAAGAGGAGGCAGGCGTGAGAGGCAGGCTGCTCTAAGCACAGGGCAAGGCCTTGCCGTGGAAAGTGACATGCATGTGTCAAAGAAAGACAGAGAGCCAGTGACTAGACCGCCGGGGATGAGAGGAAGGCAGCGGGTGACTCTGCGGTGAGAACCGCAGGCAGGACGGCGAGGCCGCGCTGGCCGCCGTGCGGAGCTGGGCTTTTACTCTGTGTGATTTAACCCAGGGTCGTGGGGGATGAGCAGCTCCTGTGAGGGTCAGAACCCAGGTGGATATCATACTCAGATGCATATTTCAAAAGGATCACTCTGACTGTTGTGGACTGGGTCCACCAAGGTGAATGCTAGGGCACCAGCGGAAGATTACTTGCAGTGGCTTTAAGAGATGAAATCATGGGTTGAATTTGGTGAAGAGGGGAGAGGACAGGATAAGGATGCCTTCTGGGGCCTGGCCTGCATCCCTGAGTGCGTGACGGTGCCATTCACGGGGACCCGTAGCACTGGAAAGGGGCTGGTGCCATCCTGCTTGTCCACCACCCTCTGTTCACACCAGTGCGTCTCCACACACATCTATTAGTTTCACTTACAAAACATTAAGAAGGCAAACTCAGTGACCACCGAGGTTCCGGCAGCTGAGACTAATCTTTATCAGAGCACAGAAACCAAGGCTGCTGATGGAGAAGAGGCCGACTGTCCCAACCAGTCGTGGGGGCTTCCCTGGCAGCCCAGGTGGTAAAGAACCCGCCTGCAAGGCAGGAGACCTGGGCGCGATCCCTGGGTTGGGAAGTCCCCAGGAGGAGGGAACGGCTTCCCATTTCGGAGTCAGGCAGAGGAAACGGCGTGAGCTTTGTGGTCTGCAGTTTCCTTGGCTCTGGATACACTAAGGCTGCTGATGGAGAAGAGGCCGACTGTCCCAACCAGTCGTGGGGGCTTCCCTGGCAGCCCAGGTGGTAAAGAACCCGCCTGCAAGGCAGGAGACCTGGGCGCGATCCCTGGGTTGGGAAGTCCCCAGGAGGAGGGAACGGCTTCCCATTTCGGAGTCAGGCAGAGGAAACGGCGTGAGCTTTGTGGTCTGCAGTTTCCTTGGCTCTGGATACACGTGGTTCCAGGTCCTGGTTTACCACGCCGTAGTTCTGAAGGAGTGGACATTTTATTTTAAAGTCTCAGGCTGGACTCCACTGGCAGTTTCGGGTGGGATGGTTTGTGGATGTGGGAGGCCGGTCTCTGCATTTTAGGATGGTTTGCAGCGTCCTTGTCTTCTACCCACAAGATGTTGGGAGCCACACCCCTTGGTTAATAAAAACCAAAAATATCTCAGTGAAATGAAGTGAAATTCGCTCAGTTGTGTCCATCTCTTCACGATCCCATGGATTACACATTGAATTCTCCAGGCCAAAATACTGGAGTTGGTAGCCTTTCCCTTCTCCAGGAGATCTTCCCAACCCAGGGATCAAACCCAGGTCTCCTGCCTCGCAGACGGATTCTTTACCAGCTGAGCCACAAGAGAAGCCCAAGAATACTGGAATGCGTAGCCTATCCCTTCTCCAGGGGATCTTCCTGACCCAGGAGTCTGCATTGCAGATGGATCCTTTACCAACTGAGCTATCAAGGAAGCCCAAAATGTCTCATCGTATTGCCAAATATTGGGCAGGAGGCAAAACTTCCTCAGCTTGAGACCTTCTTTATCTTCTCTGAGTCATAAGTATATCATTTGTGAAATAGCTGGGATCTACAGATCTCCTTGTTTGATACTTACTTCACACATACAAAATTAGAAGTGCACAATTAGATACAAATGTGAATAATGAAGCAATCATAGCAAATCATGATTTTTGAAAGCCAACTATCATTAACAACAAAAAAATATCAAACTTTTTTCCTTTTGCTAGGGTTCCTTGGAAAGAGGGTCCTGTGCGGGTGAAGAGCCCTGAACCTCAGCGATCTCAGAGAAGGCAGAGACTGAGCAGAAACTACCGCGTTTGGAAGATGACAATGGATAGAACCAAAGTCACTGACGACAGGCCCTGGGGTCTTGCCAGCAGGACCCACGGCTGACTTTTCTCGGAGGTAAGCCTGTTTCTTTGCTCTAGTTCCCTTGACCTTGGGTGGCCTCAACGCCAACTCAGAGTGGGCCTGGGCTTCCACCCAGAGACCGAGGCCCTTTGCAGCAGCGACAGTGCCAGATCCTGGCTGCTAGGCTGGGGTTCAGTGACAAGGGCCCTGGCCCTTTGCTGCTGCTGCTAAGTCACTCCAGTTGTGTCCGACTCTGTGTGACCCCATAGATGGCAGCCCACCAGGCTCCCCCATCCCTGGGATTCTCCAGGCAAGAACACTGGAGTGGGTTGCCATTTCCTTCTCCAATGCATAAAAGTGAAAAGTGAAAGGGGAGCCGCTCAGTCATGTCCGACTCTTCGCGACCCCATGGACAGCAGCCTGCCTCTTTGGATTTGTGCAAAAGAATTTCCACAAAGAAAGTAGTGAAGCAGGTAACATGCCAAGAGGAAAAAGAGCGTAGTGCGTGTGGATGAACACACAGGCAGACCCAGAGAGTAAGAGGCACAGCCTCGTGGCGGTTTGAATTACTTTTATGGAACGCTGCTCCTGGTTTTCCTTTAGTCAATCATTTTGGTTTGCCTGAGTCACAGTCCGTGGATCCTCCCCTGTGTGCCATGCATCTCTTAGCCAAGAGGGAGTCTACTGCAAAGGCTTGTGGGCAGCTTAACCTCACTCATCTCTCCCTTTGACACCCAGGGAGCCTTTCTGAGCATGTGTGGTTGGGGAGCTCTCCTGACTTCAAGAATGAGGAATAAGTGGTCGGAGCAGGGCCCAGCCTCCTCTCTTAACTGTCCTTCTAGTCTCGTCCTGGAGCCTCAGTCCCCAGGGGATGAATCTCCAATCGCCTTCCCCTGGTGGGGGCGGGGGCAGCCTACCTCCTGCCTCCTCCCTATACTGTGTTACAGACACCCAGAGCAAACGTCCTTTAATTACTGCAAGTGGTTATTATATGCTGGAAGAGAATATAATTTCTATCACCCAATCTGTCTTAGAAAACGAACCGTCAGTTATTTTTAAGGCACTATTTAATTATCAAGTTGCAGGGCAGGCCCTCCTTAAAAGCCTGTTGATTTGGAAGATGAGCAGTTCAGTGACTGAGTAACCCAGGAGCAGGCTGTAAACATCATGGGCCTCATTCTAAAGTTTACCACGGTCTTATCACCTTAGAAACAACTTCCTCTATGGCCTGGGCCTCATTCTAAAGCTTAACATGATCTTATCACCTTAGAAACAACTTCTTCTATGGCCTTTTTACGGGATTCGTTGAAGAAATAATTACCTGTTCTGAAATCTGTTGAAATTAGCACTGGCATCAGATCTATTAAGAGATTAAGGTTTCAAGACTATGCAGCCCCTGGCTCCCAAGCATGCCTATGAAGTTCTCCATGGTCAGAGACTCAGCTCCCATAGAAATGACCTCTCTCTCATCATATATAAAAGAAATTGTGCTCATCAGGGTTTCTCCTCTAGGAGAACTTTCTCCTTTGGAACAATTAGATGTATAACTAGTTGCATTAAACATTTGTTTTGGCTTGATAGAGCTTACGGGGCTTTTCTGGTGGCTCAGTGGTAAAAAAGTTAGTCACTCAGTCAAGTCTGACTCTTTGTGACCCCATGGACTAGAATTCTCCAGGCCAGAATACTTGAGTGGGTAGCCTTTCCATTCTCCAGGGGATCTTCCCGATCCAGGGATCGAACCCAGGTCTCCCATCTTGTAGGCGGATTCTTTACCAGCTGAGCCACCAGGGAATTCCTTGTGATAAAAATCTGCCTGCAGTGTAAGAGATGTGGATTTGATCCCTGAGTGGGGAAGATCCCCTAGAGTAGGAAATGACAACCCACTCCAGTATCCTTGCCTGGAAAATCCATCCCATAGACAGAGGGGCCCAGCTGAGCTACGGTGCACGAGGTCACAAAAGAGTCAGCTTGTACCGAGTGACGGAACAACAAAAATAGGGCTTAGATGGACTCTAATTTCCAGTCATTTTAAAATTTTAACTAATAATAATAACTATATTCATAAGGCTGTCTTATGAATGTCTGAGACTGGGTCACTTAAACAATAGAAATTTCCTTCCTCTTCATTCTGGAGCTCAGCGTTCAAGGTGAACATGTCGGCTGCATTGGGTCTCTCATAGGTCTCTCTCCCTGGATAGTGTCTGTTCACGGGCTGGTCTCTGCATGCACACCCTTGGCATCTCCCTGTAGATTCATGGGCTGGTCTCTGCATGCACATCCTCAGAGTCTCCCTGTAGATTCATGGGCTGGTCTCTGCATGCACACCTTCAGCATCTCCCTATAGATTCACGGGCTGGACTCTTCGTGCACACCCTCAGGGTCTCCCTGTAGATTTATGGGTTGGTCTCTGCGTGCACACCCTCAGGGTCTCCCTGTAGGTTCACGGGCTGGTCTCTGCATGCACACCCTCAGAGTCGCCTTGCAGATTTATGGGCTGGTCTTGGCATGCACATCCTTGGTGTCTCCTTGTGGGTCCTCATCTGTTCTTCTTTTAAGGACACCAATCAGACTGAATTAGGACCTACTCTCGTGGTCTCATTTTAACTTAATGACCCTTTTTAATGACCTGTCAACAAATACATTCACATTCTGAGGTCCTAGCATTTAGGGAGAGATATAATTTAGCCCACAACAGCAACTCTGTGTATTTAGATGGAAATCACTGTTTAAAGGTATGTTTTCATATATTATTTCAATAGACTAAGTATCCTTCAAATTATAGTGATTACGACAAGGAGTAATTCCATTTTCCCCACGTTGCTTGGGGAACCTAAACCCTTCGCGTCATGGTTGAATACAGCACAGGCTCGAGACATGTCGCGGCCCCACATCTAGTGTGTGGAGCAGTTGCTGGCTAGTCCATTGCTATGAACATCATATCCGTGCCCACTGCTTTGAACCTGAGTTTTTCATGATAAAGGCAGCTGGTCGATTTTTTGGTTTGTGTTGCTTTGTGGGAGAGATGGATTTTGGCAGTGACATATGAGCAACTATTATGACATCCTAAACTAAGAACAAGGCCTGATTCCGAGCTGTTCAGGGTAACTTAAAGGGCTCATTGTGTGCCTGACTTCACGGGGACCCGTAGCACTGGAAAGGGGCTGGTGCCATCCTGCTTGTCCACCACCCTCTCTTCACACCAGCATGTCTCCACACATATCTGTTAGTTTCACTTACAAAACATTAAGAAGGCAAACTCAGTGACCACCGAGATTCTGTGCAGCTGAGACTAATTTTTATCAGAGCACAGAGACCGAGGCTGCTGATGGAGAAGAGGCCGACTGTCCCAACCAGTTGTGGGGGCTTCCCTGGCGGCCCAGCTGGCAAAGAACCCGCCTGCGAGGCAGGAGACCTGGGCGCGATCCCTGGGTTGGGAAGGTCCCCAGGAGGAGGGAACGGCTTCCCATTTCGGAGTCAGGCAGAGGAAACAGCGTAAGCTTTGTGGTCTGTAGTTTCCTTGGCTCTAGATACACTTTATCAGAGCACAGAGACCGAGGCTGCTGATGGAGAAGAGGCCGACTGTCCCAACCAGTTGTGGGGGCTTCCCTGGCGGCCCAGCTGGCAAAGAACCCGCCTGCGAGGCAGGAGACCTGGGCGCGATCCCTGGGTTGGGAAGGTCCCCAGGAGGAGGGAACGGCTTCCCATTTCGGAGTCAGGCAGAGGAAACAGCGTAAGCTTTGTGGTCTGTAGTTTCCTTGGCTCTAGATACACGTGGTTCCAGCTCCTGGTTTACCACGCCGTAGTTCTGAAGGAGTAGACATTTTATTTTGAAGTCTCAGGCTGGACTCCACTGGCAGTTTCGGGTGGGATGGTTTGTGGATGTGGGAGGCTGGTCTCTGCATTTTAGGATGGCTTGCAGCGTCCTTGTCTTCTACTCACAAGATGTTGGGAGCCATACCCCTTGGTAATTAAAACCAAGAATATCTCAGTGAAATGAAGTGAAATTCACTCAGGTGTGTCCAACTCTTCACGACTCCATGGATTACACATTGAATTCTCCAGGCCAGAATACTGGAGTTGGTAGCCTTTTCCTTCTCCAGGAGATCTTCCCAACCCAGGGATCGAACCCAGGTCTCCTGCCTCGCAGGCGGATTCTTTATCAGCTGAGCCACAAGAGAAGCCCAAGAATACTGGAGTGCGTAGCCTATCCCTTCTCCAGGGGATCTTCCTGACCCAGAAGTCGAACTGGGGTCTCTTGCATAGCAGATGGATCCTTTACCAACTGAGCTATCAAGGAAGCCCAAAATGTCTCATGGTATTGCCAAATATTGGGCAGGAGGCAAAACTTCCTCAGCTTGAGACCTTCTTTACCTTCTCTGAGTCATAAGTATATCCTTTGTGAAATAGCTGGGATCTACATATCTCCTTGTTTGATACTTACTTCACACATGCAAAATTAGAAGTGCACAATTAGATACAAAGGTGAATAATCAAGCAATCATAGCAAATCATGATTTTTGAAAGCCAACTATCATTAACAATGAAAAAATATCAAACTTTTTTCCTTTTGCTAGGGTTCCTTGGAAAGAGGGTCTTGTGCGGGTGAAGAGCCCTGAACCTCAGCGATTTCAGAGAAGGCAGATCTCTGAGCAGAAACTACCGCATTTGGAAGATGACAGTGGATAGAACCAAAGTCACTAACGACAGGCCCTGCCTAGGGTCTTGCCAGCAGGACCCACGGCTGACTTTTCTCGGAGATAAGCCTGTTCCTTTGCTCTAGTTCCCCTGATCTCGGATGGCCTCAACGCCAACTCAGAGTGGGCCTGGGCTCCCACCCAGAGACCGAGGCCCTTTGCAGCAGCAACAGCGCCAGATCCTGGCCGCTAGACTGGTGCTCAGTGACAAGGGCCCTGGCCCTTTGCTGCTGCTGCTAAGTCACTCCAGTTGTGTCCGACTCTGTGTGACCCCATAGACGGCAGCCCACCAGGCTCCCCCATCCCTGGGACTCTCCAGGCAAGAACACTGGAGTGGGTTGCCATTTCCTTCTCCAATGCATGAAAGTGAGAAGTGAAAGGGGAGTCGCTCAATCATGTCCAACTCTTCACGACCCCATGGACAGCAGCCTGCCTCTTTGGATTTGTGCAAAAGAATTTCCACAAAGAAAGTAGTGAAGCAGGTAACATGCCAAGAGGAAAAAGAGCGTAGTGCGTGTGGATGAACACACAGGCAGACCCAGAGAGTAAGAGGCACAGCCTCGTGGCGGTTTGAATTACTTTTATGGAACGCTGCTCCTGGTTTTCCTTTAGTCAATCATTTTGGTTTGCCTGAGTCACAGTCCGTGGATCCTCCCCTGTGTGCCATGCATCTCTTAGCCAAGAGGGAGTCTACTGCAAAGGCTTGTGGGCAGCTTAACCTCACTCATCACTCCCTTTGACATCCAGGGAGCCTTTCTGAGCATGTGTGGTTGGGGAGCTCTCCTGACTTCAAGAATGAGGAATAAGTGGTCGGAGCAGGGCCCAGCCTCCTCTCTTAACTGTCCTTCTAGTCTCGTCCTGGAGCCTCAGTCCCCAGGGGATGAATCTCCAATCGCCTTCCCCTGGTGGGGGCGGGGGCAGCCTACCTCCTGCCTCCTCCCTATACTGTGTTACAGACACCCAGAGCAAACGTCCTTTAATTACTGCAAGTGGTTATTATATGCTGGAAGAGAATATAATTTCTATCACCCAGTCTGTCTTAGAAAATGAACCGTCAGTTATTTTTAAGGCACTATTAATTATCAAGTTGCAGGGCAGGCCCTCCTTAAAAGCCTGTTGATTTGGAAGATGAGCAGCTCAGTGACTGGGTAACCCAGGAGCAGGCTGTAAACATCATGGGCCTCATTCTAAAGTTTGCCACGGTCTTATCACCTTAGAAACAACTTCCTCTATGGCCTGGGCCTCATTCTAAAGCTTAACATGATCTTATCACCTTAGAAACAGCTTCTTCTATGGCCTTTTTACGGGACTCATTGAAGAAATAATTACCTGTTCTGAAATCTAACCTAACCCTGAAATTAGCACTGGCATCAGATCTATTAAGAGATTAAGGTTTCAAGACTATGCAGCCCCTGGCTCCCAAGCATGCCTATGAAGTTCTCCATGGTCAGAGACTCAGCTCCCATAGAAGTGACCTCTCTCTCCTCATATATAAAAGAAATTGTGCTCATCAGGGTTTCTCCTCTAGGAGAACTTTCTCCTTTGGAACAATTAGATGTATAACTAGTTGCATTAAACATTTGTTTTGGCTTGATAGAGCTTATGGGGCTTTTCTGGTGGCTCAGTGGAAAAAAAGTTAGTCACTCAGTCAAGTCTGACTCTTTGTGACCCCATGGACTATACAGTCCCTGGAATTCTCCAGGCCAGAATGGGGTAGCCTTTCCCTTCTCCAGGGGATCTTCCCGATCCAGGGATCGAACCCAGGTCTCCCATCTTGCAGGTGGATTCTTTACCAGCTGAGCCACCAGGGAATTCTTTGTGATAAAAATCTGCCTGCAATGTAAGAGATGTGGATTTGATCCCTGAGTAGGGAAGATCCCCTAGAGTAGGAAATGGCAACCCACTCCAGTATCCTTGCCTGGAAAATCCATCCCATGGACAGAGGGGCCCAGCTGAGCTAGGTGCACGAGGTCACAAAAGAGTCAGCTTGCACCGAGTGACGGAACAACAAAAATAGGGCTTAGATGGACTCTAATCTCCAGTTGTTTTTAAATTTTAACTAATAATAGTAACTATATTCATAAGGCTGCCTTATGAATGTCTCAGACTGGGTCACTTAATAGAAATTTCCTTCCTCTTCATTCTGGAGCTCAGGGTTCAAGGTGAACGTGTCGGCTGCACTGGGTCTCTCATAGGTCTCTCTCCCTGGATAGTGTCTGTTCACGGGCTGGTCTCCTCGTGCACACCCTTGGTATCTCCCTGTAGGTTCACGGGCTGGTCTCTGCATGCACACCCTCAGAGTCTCCCTGTAGGTTCATGGGCTGGTCTCTGTGTGCACACCCTCAGAGTCTCCCTGTAGATTTATGGGCTGGTCTCTGCATGCACACTCTTGGCGTCTGGTCTCTGCATGCACACCCTCAGTGTCTCCCTGTAGGTTCACGGTCTGGTCTCTGCATGCACACCCTCAGAGTCTCCTTGCAGATTTACGGGCTGGTCTTGGCATGCACATCCTTGGTGTCTCCTTGTGGGTCCTCATCTGTTCTTCTTTTAAGGACACCAATCAGACTGAATTAGGACCTACCCTCGTGGTCTCATTTTAATTTAATGACTCTTTAAATGGCCTATCAACAAATACATTCACATTCTGAGGTCCTAGCATTTAGGGAGAGATACAGTTTAGCCCACAACAGCAACTCTGTGTATTTAGATGGAAATCACTGTTTAAAAAGTATGTTTTCATATATTATTTCAATAGACTAAGTATCCTTCAAATTATAGTGATTACGACAAGGAGTAATTCCATTTTCCCCACGTTGCTTGGGGAACCTAAACCCTTCGCATCATGGTTGAATACAGCACAGGCTCACGGTGTGTCGCGGCCCCACGCCTAGTGTGTGGAGCAGTTGCTGGCTAGTCCATTGCTATGAACATCATATCCGCGCCCACTGCCTTGAACCTGAGTTTTTCATGATAAAGGCAGCTGGTCGATTTTTTGGTGTATGTTGCTTTGTGGGAGAGATGGATTTTGGCAGTGACATATGAGCAACTATTATGACATCCTAAACTAAGAACAAGGCCTGATTCTGAGCTGTTCAGGGTAACTTAAAGGGCTCATTGTGTGCCTGATTTAGTGAAGTACAGATATTCCCTTGCACTCTGAATTCTCCCCCTTTGAAAATTTGATATAAATATTATGGAAAAGTTTTCTGGACATTTATTCACCACTCACAAGAATCTACTTTAACAAATAGGCATGTGTATATGGCTACAAACATTTAAGTTACACCTGAGGTCTGGATAAGACCATAGAGAGTGCATCGAAATTAATTTAGTGGTTTTTCTCAAAGAATTCAATGTCTTGTTCTTGTTCAGATGTAGCATACATCACCGCTATTATTCTCCTATATTCGTGATTCTGTCTTATGAGCAGGTGGAGATGCTCTTAAAGAAAGTACATGAGCCTAAGAGACCTAGAAAAGCACATAGATTAAGAGGAAAATTGGAAACAGTAAGAGCTACTGAGAAAAGCGTGAGTGGAAATTGGACAGAACCAACTAACTGAGACTTTGGTAAGGGGTCTGATATAGTGAGGTGGGCAGTGAAAATGCTGAAAAACCATTAACATCCAATAGTGAAGGAATCATTATTGAACTGATCAGCCAGTTTGATGCCCATCATTTCTCCAAG
>SJYC01116053.1:0-11675 GCA_006408675.1 Madoqua kirkii
TAAGAGTGGTTTCCCAACCTGGTTAACAGTAGCACTGTTCCACTGTATGTTATGGTTCATTTTCATTGAAGTATGGATGGAAAATGTAATCACACCTGATACTGGGCAACGCCTAGGTGTCTCACTATTGCATAATTAGGAATTGGTATTTGGTGGCTCCGTGGGTCAAGAATCCGCCTGTCCTTGCAGCTGACCGAGGTTTGATCCCCGGGTCAGCAAGATCTGCTGGAGAAACAAATGGCAATCCACTCCAGTATTCTTGCGTGAAAATCCATTGACAGAGGAACCTGGTGGGCTACAGTCCATGGAAACAAAGAGTCAGACACGACTGAACTGACTGAGCGTGAACGAGGGTCAGTGTTCAGACATAGTAGGAAATCCCTCTTTTGATGAGAGAAACAAAACAAAACAACAACAACAACTAAAACAGAGAAAAGGGGGAAGAAAGGAAGGGAAGGAGGAAGAAACAGAGAGAGGGAGAGGGAGAGGAGGAAAGGCACAACTGCTGGGCCACCCGAAAACCTCATCATGGTAAGGAACCTTCTTCCCACGATGAAATGCATTCAGAGCGACAGACATTTTTTCACTGAACCCGGGAGCTCAAGCTTGGCGTGCTTTCCTGTTCCCTATCAGGGCTCTCCGGGTAGTTTTCTGTGAGTCCTCTGTTGAGACCTGTGCTGTTCTCCGCCCGTCTGTGATTGTTCATTTCAGCGCCTGGTGCTTCCCCGTCCAGGCTTCCTTTGACACCCAGCTGAAATTGCTCCTTCCCCGGTGTCCCTGACATACCTTCCAGCCAGAAGGTAAGCGGGCGCAGTCTGCGGAGGCGGGCACAGATCCGCGCTGCATGCTGGGCTGCAGGACGACCGAGCCTGCAGGATGACCGAGCCTGCAGGACGACCGAGCCTGCAGGACGACCGAGCCTGCAGGATGACCGAGCTTGCCGTCCTCACCGGCGCTCCGGCTGCCCACTTCCCTCCGCGCCTCCCAGGCAGACCTCTCGCCCCGACGAGGAGAGCTTGTGGGGAGGCTTCTCCTGTGCCCCCGGGGCCAGCGATCTTCTGGAGTATTACTTCATCTCCATATGCTCCGTCCTCTGGGAAATCTTTCTGGTGAATCTAACCAGGAGGATGTCTTCCCATTAACGCCATCGCTACCTCTGGTAGATTTCTTTCTTCCTGATAGTGTTGAGGGTAGAAATTGTCTCTCAGATTTGCAATACAAAAAAAAAAAATTCTTCAGGGCTTTGTGGAAAGGCTGGTAGACTGAATTTCTCAGGTAATTATGCAGGAATTGGCTTATTTCTGCTTATTTATTACAGTTTATAAAAACTTACAAGTTTCTTTTAACAGAAGAGAAAATTATATAAAGTTAAACACAAATAGGTTCTTACGGTGTCAACATATATTTTGAAACTCTTTATCATAAACAAACTCAAGAATCTCTATAGAAATTATGAACTTGGCATTGCTTATCAATTGCTGATATCCCAAAAGAAAATCAGTCATTTTTCATGTGCCTGCAAAGAGAAGAATGTAATACTGCCTCCAAAATATTCTTGCCAAAAAATTAAATCTGAATTTAATCAAATCTACATCTACCATTTGCCAGGAGATACAAAGACAGACGGACATATTAACACTACAGAAATATGATCGCAAAACTTAGAGCTTGTTTATTTAACAAATAAGTTGCGAATAGGAAGAAAAAAGGAGTTGGAGGGAAACCTATAGATTTTAAGAGATTCAGGAAATGCATCAACCCGCTCTTGACTAGATTGCACAAGAGAAAGATTTGAAATTATTGCCCACATTCTTAGTTCACCTGATGAGGGAATGCAGTCTTAGGCCAAATCACTTGGCCAAGGTCATATATCTACAAGAAACTCGACTGTCAAAGCTCTTGTTCCCTGCTGCCATATGTCTTAGCAGCATGGAGCATCTTACAGTGTACATGTAGGTCATGAATTCCAGCTTACACAGAGCTCAGAGAGAAAGTAAGTAATAGAATAAAATTCTACCTGGTCATAGAAGAAAATGGCAGTGTTTCTTTTTCTCAATCCATTTGAATTTTATTATTGGTCATATGTAACAGCTTTAGTAACCTGTCATGTTTCATGAAAAAAGGAATTAAAATAAAATGGAAGCACAGAACACTTTGCAATTCTTTCCCTCAAAGATCAGATGTGCTCTTTGCAGGGCATGGCATTAGCTAGGGACGACGCCCCAGTAATGCCCATCAAATATCTTTGAACCACATGTGTGGCAAACACAAATCACCCAACCAAAACCAAAACCACTTCATTTGACTATCACTTTTGTTCAAGATCTAGGAGAGATAGAGAGCAGAAGTTTCCTAACTCCTTTTCATAAGCATGTTTGAAAGTCAGGGTCATAGTTTGCCATGCAAGGAGGCAAATTTTCTCTTCACTTAACTGAATTACCATTGAAACAAATCTCTTATGTTAGTTTGCATTCCTTATATCTTCCACGAGATGAGCAACTGGAGAAACTTAACTCTGGGAAAGTAAATATTCCTCAGAAAAGATGTGGCGTGACAATCTTTTTTTTAAAGGTGTTTCTGCTTTCACACCTATGCCACATTTGGAAGATGTAGAAGATCTCTACATGAGAAGATGCACAGTATGGATGGAGGAAAGATTTTGAATGCTCTATCATGGCGCAGAAGAGACCACGCATCTTGCAAGTATGTAAAAGAGCACCTGTTTTTCCTTACCGCCCTTCTCCCATTATTTCCATTCTGTCCTTACCGTTTGAACTTGGGGAAGTGTTTGTGACTGCATTTAGTCATATACTGAAGATATGATGATGTCCTCAGTGGGGTAGTCCAAACACATGGCGCATTTCCCTGGCAGTCACGTTGTAGAAGAGGTGGTTGCTGGTATGTACCACAACTTTTTGAATATAAAGATGCAATTCGTTTGCTGAATAATTTGAATGGTTTATCTTAATTGTGATTTTGTGGTACTAAAATCAGTAAATACTCAGTATTTAAAAATCAGAAAATCTGGAATTACTTTGAAGTAAATAAATTAACAAACTTAAACTGAGTACCTCCTATGTGCCCCTCTTATGTATGCCCCTTTGAGAGAGCAAAACAGGTAAGACAGCATTTCCAGTTAACACTTTCCCCCCAGTTTTACTAAGATATAAATGACACAGAGCACTGCATAAGCTCGAGGTGTGTGGCATAATGGTGTGACTCACATGCCTCATGAAACGCTGACCACAGTGCATTTAATGAAATCCATCATCTCATATCAATACAAAATTAGAGCAATAAAAAAATCATTTTTTTCTCTTGATGAAAACTCAAGGTTTACTCTCTTAACTTTCATTCATAATGCATAGCAGCTTTATCATCTTTATCATGTTTCACATTACATTCCTAGTATTGATACTCATTTATCTTATGACTGGCATTTGTGCATGATGACTGCCCCACCCAGTTTGCACCCTACCCCCCTGTACCTCTAGTAACCACAGTTCGGTTCTCTTTTCCTATAAATTTGTTTATTTTCAAAGTATAATTGACCTACTAAACAATGTCAGTTCCTGGTACCCAGCATAATGTTTCCATATTTCTGTACATTTCAAAATGCTCACCATGAGACTAGTTGTCGTCTGTCTCTGTGCAAAGATACTACATGAATATTGGCTGTATCCCCACCCTGTACACTTCTTCCCTGTGGTTCAGTTATTTTCTAACCGGAAACTTGTGCCTGCGGATCTCTTTTGTCTGTTTCTCTCCTCCCCTGGCCTCTTTCCCTCTGGAACTGCCTGTCTCTTCTCTGTGTCTATGACTCTTGCTTTTGTTTGTTTATTTTTTGATGTGTTATTTAGGTTCCACATTTAAGTGAAATTATATGGTATTTGTCTTTCTCTGTCTTATTTCACTTAACATAATACCCTCTAGTTTCATCTATGTTGTCATAAATGGGAATATTTCATTTTTGCTTATGACTGAATAATAGTTCATTATATACACAAATATACATACATGCATATATAATAGGCATGCATATAATACATGCATGTGCACACATATATGAGACATATATACATATATGCCTGCATCCATATCATGGCTTGGCTTGCTTCCATCCACACCTTGGCTGTTGCAAATAATGGTGCAAGGAATATGGGTGTGCATTTGTATTTTTGAATCAATGTTTTCACTTTCTTAAGAAAAATACCCAGAAGTGGAATTGTTGGGATCGTATGATAGTTCTGTTTTTAGGTTTCTGAGAAATGCCCATACAGTTTTCCATAGTGGCTGCACCAGTTTACATTCCCACCAATAATGCATGAGTCTCCTTTTCCTGCATCCTTACTAACACTTCTTAGTTTCTGTCTTTTTGACGATAGCTATTCTGACACTGTGAAGTGATATTTCACTGGGGCTTTGATTTGCATTTCCCTTATGATTACGGTACTGAGTGTCTTTGCATGTGCTTGCTGGCCATCTGTATATGCTCTCAGGAAAAATGTCTCTCCAGGACCTCTGCCCATTTTTTAAGAGGGTTGTTTTGTTGTTGGTGGTGTTTTGGGGCTGAATTGCATGAGTTCTTTGTATATTTTGGATATTAACCCCTGATCAGGCAAATTGTTTGCAAATATCTTCTCCCATTCAGTAAGCAGCCTTTGCATTTTGCTGACATCGTCCTTCACTATGCGAAACCTGTGTAGTTTGATGTAGCTCCACGTGTTTGTTCTCGCTTTTGCCTCCCTTGCCCGAGGAGACACATCTATAGGATATTGCTGAGACTGATGTCAGGGCACAAGGCCTGTTTTCTTCTAAGGAGTTTAATGGGCTCAAGTCTCATATTTAAGTATTTAACCATTTTGAGTTTATTCTTCTTTATGATGCAAGAAACTAGGCCAGTTTGATTCTTTTGCAAGTTGCTGTCCAGTTTTCTCAACACCATTTATTGTAGAGACTTTCTTTTCCCTGCTGTTTATTCTTGCCTCCATTGTTGTAGATTAATTGTTCACAAAAGTGTGTGGGTTTGTTTCTTGGCTTTCTGTTCTGTTCCGTTGATCTGTGTGTCAGGTTTTGTGTCAGAACCATGCTGTTTTCATTACAGCAGCTTTGTAGTATAGTTTGAAATCAGAGAGAGTGAATATTTACGGTTTTGCCTTTCTTTCTTAGGGTTGCTTTGGCTATTTGGAGTCTTTTGTGTTTCCTTTCAAGTTTGGAATGATTTGTATGGTAAAAAATGCCATACAAGTTTAAACTATCTTTAAAAAGCTAGCTGGATTGTTTGAAAAGTTAGTCTCTCAGTTTCTTATGGAATGCTCACCATTTTTTGAAAAAATACTTTATTCTATTTTACAGTACTATATTGGTTCTGCCGTACACTGACATGAATCAGCCACAGGTGTACACGATCTCCCCATGCTGAAGCCCCCTCCCACCTCCCTTCCCTGCCCGTCTCCCTGGATCATCCCGTACACCAGCCCCAAGCATCCTGTATCCTGTATTGAACATAGACTGGTGCTTCATCTCCCATATGATAGTATACATGTTTCGTTGCCATTCTCCCAGATCTTCCCACCCTCTCCCTCTCCCTCTGAAGCCAAAAGTCCTTTCTGCACCTCTGTGTCTCTTATATTGTCTCACTTACGGGGTCATCATTACTATCTTCTAAATTTTACCAGAAACAGAAGGGAGTGAAATTAGGAGTCACGTGACTTAATATATGCTCCTTCTACATTACATGTATGGTGACCAAAATTTCAGATTCATACTAGAATAAAGTATCTGGAAACAGAATATGATATTGAAAATTCAGCAGTAGCCACAGGACTGGAAAAGGTCAGTTTTCATTCCAATCTTCAAAAAGAGCAATGCCAAAGAATGTTCAAACTATTGCACAATCGCACTCATCTCACACACAAGTAAAGTAATGCTCAAAAATCTCCAAGCCAGGCTTCAACAGTGTAGCTAATAGTCAATTAACTTTCACTAACATTGAATGTCTCAATAAATCTATATATTTCCAATAAGATGAACTGATACTGTAAAGATATCCTCAAAAGGATCAAGAAGAGAAGAACAGTTTGTCACTAAATGATCTATCTAAAGATAAAATCTTGGCCTTCTTTCCTGTAGCATTAGTTTTCTCTGGTTAATTTAGTTGGCTTGTAGTAAATGACTTGAAGGCTGACCTAACGTCTACATATTGCTCTGTGAAATGTTCTGTGTTTTGTGTCTTCTATTTACTTTTGAGGAGTCAATATTTCTCTACTCAACTGCAAATCTAGTTTTGTATTCCCCTGTTACTTCCTCTAGCAGAGTTAACACTATATTATTATCTTTTTTTTAACGGTAATAGTTTACTGCTGCCCTGCAGCCCCTAACCACTTTAATTCCCCTTGGTTTTCAAACAAAAAGATTGGAAATGCACATAACTTCAACTTTCACAAATTCATTGAACCTGAAAAGCTAAGAAAACCTTGTTAAATTCTGGAACAGCACAAAATAAAAAGTCTAAAGCAGTTGAGGAATATAACAGAAATAATGATCTCACTGCATGAAGAAACAAAATCAAAGTGGATGAAAAAAGAGGATATTTAAATACAATGGAAAGTGGATATAAATGTGTTTTAAGTATATTAATTAATACAGAGTGCCAATCTCTAGCTTTAAAATATCTACATTTGCATTTATAAATAAGAATGCTTACTTTTTTATTACTTGTTTAGACTAAGGAATGTTAGACTAAGCTCTGCTTTTCCAATATTTTTTTCTCTTTTTCAATATTATTACCATTATTTTAGATTTGATCATTTATTTCCAAATAATTCATATACTTTATGCACTTTTTGAAATTTTCACAATTAAGTGAGACTTCAAAAACTGAGATGGATGAAACTGGAGCCAATTATACAGAGTGAAGTAAGCCAGAAAGAAAAACACCAATACAGTATACTGACACATATATATGGAATTTAGAAAGATAGTAATGATGACCCTGTATGTGAGACAACAAAAGAGACACAGAGGTATAGAACGGACTTTTGGCCTCTGAGGGAGAGGGAGAGGGTGGGATGATTTGGGAGAATGGCATTGAAACATGTATACTATCATATAAGAAATGAAGCGCCAGTCTATGTTCAATACAGGATACAGGATGCTTGGGGCTGGTGCACGGGATGATCCAGAGGGATGATATGGGGTGGGAGGTGGGAGGGGGCTTCAGCACTGGGAGATCGTGTACACCTGTGGCTGATTCATGTCAATGTATGGCAAAACCAATACAGTATTGTAATGTAGAACAAAGTATTAAAAAATTAAATTAAAAAACTCTTTGAATGAGAAAGAATACAGCATAGTAATTCTTTTCTTCGGTAAAATATGTTAAACTTAGAAGACTGGAGGATCCACTATGAAGTGAATCCTAAAATGCACAAACATTTGAAATTAATTGAAGGCCAAGAAAATACTTAGAATTTCCTTTACATTATATGTGATTATTTTATTAAATGTAGTTGTTTTATTAGAGATACCACATTTTCCCTTATATACTATGACTTTGTGCCTTAGCACCAAAACCTAAGTTCTTTAAGTGGAAGATTAATGCTTAGTAAAATTTCACTTGGTTGGTAAAATTTGGTGAAAATAGAAAATGCTTGGTTTCTATTTCTGGTTCTGAAGCATTTGTATGGTGCTTTATTAATGTTATTATAGTGCATAGAATGAGAAAAGAAAGAGAAATAGAACAAAAAGAAGGAAGAGAGAAAAATCAGATTATTTAGATAATTATACATGAAAGTATAGTGAAAACATGTGGGCAATAATACTTAAGACAGGAACTATAGAAATGTTTGAGATGGTCAGGACAATGTAAGGAAATATCTTATTTCTAAGGTGGCATCTTTCTAGTGTCAAAGACACTAGAAATATGTAGATTCCATTACTTTAGAAACAAAATAATCAATTAAGAACTCAGTTGTTCTTCTTCTTTAGCTGCTCATTCTTGTCTGACTCAGCAACTCCATGACTGCAGCATGAAAGGCTTCCCTGTCCTTCATTCTCCCATACTTTACTCAAATTCATGTCCATTGAGTTGGTGATGCCATCTAACCATCTCATCCTCCATTGTCCCCTTCTCCTTCTGCTCTCAGTCTTTCCTAGCTTCAGGGTCTTTTCCAGTGAGTCGGCTTTTCATATCAGATGGCCAAAGTATTGGAGCTTCAGCTTCAGCATCAGCACTTCCAATAAATATTCAGGACTGGTTTCATTTCAGTTCAGTTCAGTCTCTCAGTCATGTTTAATTCTTTGCAATTCCATGAACTGCAGCACACCAGGCTTCCCTGTCCATCACCAACTCCCAGAGTTAACTCAAACTCAGATCCATTGAGTCAGTGATGCCATCCAGTCATCTCATCCTCTGTCATCCCCTTCTCCTCCTGCCTTAAATCTTTCCCAGCTTCAGGTCTTTACAAATGAGTCAGCTCTTCACATCAGGTGGCCAAAGTATTGGAGGTTTGGCTTCAGCATCAATCCTTCCAATGAACACTCAGGACTGATTTCCTTTAGGATGGACTGGTTAGATCTCCTGGCAGTCCAAGGCACTCTCAAGAGTATTCACCAACACCACACTACAACACATCAATTCTTCAGTGCTCAGCTTTCTGTATGGTCCAACTTTCACATCCATACATGACCACTGGAAAAACCGTAGTCTTGACTAGTTAGACCTTTGTTGGCAAGTAATGTCTCTGGTTTTTAAAATGCTGTCTAGGTTGGTCATCACTTTTCTTCCAAGGAGTACGCGTCTTTAAATTTCATGGCTGCAGTCACCATCTGCAGTGATTTTAGAACCTCCAAATCTTCACCATTTCCCCATTTACTTGCCTTAAGGTGATGGGACTAGATGCCATGATCTTAGATTTTTGAATGCTGAGCTTTTTCATGCTCCTCTTTCACTTTCATGAAGAGGCTTTTTAATTCCTCTTCACTTTCTATCCATAATGATGGTATCATCTGCATATCTGAGGTTATTGATACTTTCCCCAGCAATCGTGATTCCAGCTCGTGCTTCATTCAGCCCAGCATCTCTCATGATATACTCTGTATATAAGTTAAATAAGCCAGGTGACAATTACAGCCTTGATGTACTCCATTTCCTGTTTGGAACTGGTCTATTGTTGCATGTCCAGTTCTAACTGTTGCGTCATGAACTGCATACACATTTCTCAAGAGGCAGGTCAAGTGGTCTGGTATCCCCATCTCTTTAAGAATTTTCCATACTTTGTGGTGATCCACACAGTCAAAAGCTTGGCATAGCCAATACAGCAGAAGTAGATGTTTCTCTGGAACTCTCTTGCTTTTGTGATAATTTAACAGATGTTTTCATAAGGGATCTGATTTAGGTCATATCTGAATGGTCTAGTGGTTTTCCCTACTTTCTTCATTTTAAATCTGAATTTAGCAATAAGGAGTTTATGATCTGAGCCATAGTCAGCTCTCGGTCTTGTTTTTGCTGACTGTATAGAGCTTCTCTATCTTTGGCTGCAAAGCAAATAATCAATCTGATTTCGGTATTTACCATCTGGTGGTATCCATATGTAGAGTCTTCTCTTGTGTTTTTGGAAGAGGGTGCTTGCTATGACCAGTGCATTTTCTTGGCAAAACTCTGTTAGCCTTTGCCCTGTTTCATTCTGTACTCAAAGGATCAAATTTGCCTGTTACTCCAGGCAAATCAAATTTGCTTGATTTCCTTTAGGATAGACTGATTTGATCTCCTGAAGTCCAAGGCATTCTCAAGGGTCTTCTCCAGCACCACGGTTTTAAAGTCTCAGTTCTTCAGCACTCTGCCTTCTTATGGTCCAGCTCTCACACCTGTATATGACTACTGTGAAAACCATAGCTTTGACTTATATGGACAATTATCAAAATGATCTGTATGCTTTCTGATTGACTGTCTAGGTTTTTCATAGCTTTTCTTCTGAGGAACGAGCATGGCTGCATATTACTGTCTGCAGTGATTTTGGAGCCAAGAAAAGGAAATCTATCATGGCTTCCACTTTTCCACCTTCTACTTGCCATGAAGTGATGAGACTGGATGTCATGATCTTAGTTTGCTTAATTGTGAGTTTTAAGGCAACTTTTTCTCTCTCATCAAGAGGCTCTTCGGATCCTCTTCACTTTGTGTCATTAGAATGGGCTTATCTGCATATCTGAGGTTGTTGCTATTTCTCCCATCTATCTTTTTTTTAAAATATTTTATTCTACTTTACAACACACTGACATGAATCGGCCACAGGTGTACACGATGTCTCAATGATGAAGCCCCCTCCCACCTCCCACCCCACACCATCTCCCCAGATCATCCCATACACCAGCCCCAATCATCCTGTATCCTGTATTGAACATAGACTGGTGCTTCATTTCTTATATGATAGTATATATGTTTCAGTGCCATTCTCCCAAATCATCCCACCCTCTCCCTCTCCCTCAGAGGCCAAAAATTCATTCTATACCTCTGTGTCTCTTTTGTTGTCTCACCTACAGGGTCATCATTACTATCTTTCTAAATTCCATATATATGTGTCAGTATACTGTATTGGTGTTTTTCTTTCTGGCTTACTTCCAGCTTGTGATTTATCCAGCCTGGCATTTCACAAGGTGTACTCTGCATATATGTTAAATAAACAGGGTGATATTATACAGCTTTGTCTTACTCCTTTCTCAGTTTTGAACCAGTCCATTGTTCCTTGTAAGGTTCTGATGGTTGTTTTTTGTCCTTCATACAGGTTTTTCAGGAGACAGGTAAGGTGTCTGGTGTTCCCATCTTTTTAAGAATCCTCCACGGTTTGTTGTTATCCATGCAGACAAAAGCTTTGGCTTAGTCAGTGAAGCAGATTTTTATTTTATTTTTTTTGTTTTGTTTTCTGGAATCCCCTTGCTTTCTCTACGATCCAATGAATGTTAGCAATTTGATCTCTTGTTCTTCTGCCTTTTGTAAACCCCATTTGTACATCTGGAAGTTCTCAGTTCACATACTGCTGAAGCTGGGGCTTGAAGGATTTTGAGCATGACCTTAACTCAGCTGACCACATGCCAAATCCATTAGAAGACTTACCAAACTATGATCAGAATGTGTATCTACTTGGCAGTATATATGTTTGGTATTGCATGTCATAGCCTTGTTATTCATACTGTAGTCAATTAGTTCACATACTGCTGAAGCTGGGGCTTGAAGGATTTTGAGCATGACCTTAACTCAGCTGACCACATGCCAAATCCATTAGAAGACTTACCAAACTATGATCAGAATGTGTATCTACTTGGCAGTATATATGTTTGGTATTACATGTCATAGCCTTGTTATTCATACTGTAGTCAATAACTGGATTAAAATTGTAATGTTTTTCATCAGTTCCATCATGGAACACAATTAGTATCTAAAAATAAGTTATCTTGCACTTTTAAAATGTGGGCTTAATCAACATTGAAATAATAAGCATAGAAATGTGTTTTAAATAAGTAAAGCAGTCACTTTAAGAGAAGCAGCTCAAAGTGCTTTCTTTTCACTTTGAAAATTAAGTGCATACACACATACACACACAACAGCAAAGGAATGATATAATGTGGAACTATGTAATGTGAGAATATGTTCTTATTATAGTGTATAAATAAATTGTCAT
>SJYC01116055.1:0-15646 GCA_006408675.1 Madoqua kirkii
CATTCTTTGGCATTGCCTTTCTTTGGGATTGGAATGAAAACTGACCTTTTCCAGTCCTGTGGCCACTGCTGAGTTTTCCAAATTTGCTGGCATATTGAGTGCAGCACTTCCACAGCATCGTCTTTTAGGATTAGAAACAGCTTAAATGGAATTCCATCACCTCCACTAGCTTTGTTAGTAGTCATGCTTCAAGCTTGATTTCACATTCCAGGATGCCTGGCTCTAGGTGAGTGATCACACCATCGTGATTATCCAGGTCTTGGAGATCTTTTTCATACAGTTCTTCTGTGTATTTTTGCTGCCTCTTCTTAATATCTCCTGCTTCTGTTAGGTCCATACCATTTCAGTCCTTCATTGAGCCCACCTTTGCTTGAAATATGCCCTTACTATCTCTAATTTTCTTGAAGAGATCTCTAATCTTTCCCATTCTATTGTTTTCCTCTATTTCTTGCATTAATTGTTGAGAAAAGCTTTTGTATCTCTCCTTGCTATTCTTTGAAACATTGCATTCAAATGGGTATATCTTTCCTTTTCTCCTTTGCTTTTCACTTCTCTTCTTTCCATAGCTATTTGTAAGGCCTCCTCAGACAGCCATTTTGATTTTTTGCATTTTGTTTTCTTGGGCATGGTCTTGATCCCTGTCTCTTGTGCAATATTATAATCCTCTGTCCGTAGTTCAACAGGCACTCTGTCATAGCTAATCCCTTGAATCTGTTTCTCACTTCCACTGTATAATCATAAGGGATTTGATTTAGGTCATACCTGAATGGTCTAGTGGTTTCCCTACTTTCTTCAATTGAAGTCTGAACTTTGTAATATGGAGTTCATGATCTGACCTGGAGTCAGCTCCCAGTCTTGTTTTTGCTGACTGTACAGAGCTTCTCCATCTTCAGCTGCAAAGAATATACTGAATCTGACTTTGGTGTGGGCCATCTGGTGATGTCCACGTGTAGTCTTCTCTCCTAGCACTGTCATACTTTGATTCTTTACCTCCAAGTTATCAGAAGTCACACATACTATTTTCTGCTCATGCAAAATATGTTATAATGGTTCTTACGGCATGCAAATGGAATTGTATATCTCAGTGACAAAAAGTTAGCTATACTTTGCAAACTATTGTGGAAAAAGTTTAGATTTTAAGTTAGGAAATAGGATATTTGAATCTGGATTATTGATTATAGTAGTCATGTGATTTTAGGCAAACCATCTGAACTCTTGCAATTTAAAGAAAATACTATTAACAACAATGACAAGAATATCTAATACCCCAGGCAGCTGTGAGGACTCAAGACAGTTGTTATGTTCAGTAACTCTCCAACATAGGAATAAGGTCTATTCTGAGAGTGTGTTCATAAGGCCAGTTTGTTAGTAAATCCAACAGTGTTAGCCTAGGTACCCAATTAACACAGTCGACTAAGTAGTACTGCACTGTAATAGCTTTCTAACACTTTCCACATAAACAGCACATTAGAAAAGCAAAATAAATAAATAGATAAATGAAGCTTTTTATTCCTACAGTACAGTACCTTGAAAAGCACAAAACCACAGTGCAACAGCGGCCTGCAGGGGCCAGCACTGAGTGACCGGGGAAGAGTTACTAACTGCAGCAGGGAGAGGATGTGGGAGATGGTAGAGCCGAAGAAGCACCAGTGATGGGGGTGCAGGAAAAACTGAAATGTCACTGATGTCCGAGGCTGACGGAAGGCATGCATCCCTGAAAGTTTGCAACTAGCAAGTTCGTATGTAGGGAGCATAATGTAATGTAAAAAAAAAAACAAAAACAAAAACAAAAAAACCAACCCCCAAAAAACCCCCCAAAAAGCATCATCAGTAGATTTCTAAACTGACTATCCTATTGCTCACTTCACTGTCTTCTGAGTTAGAAAAGCAAAATAAATAAATAGATAAATGAAGCTTTTTATTCCTACAGTACAGTACCTACCTTGAAAAGCACAAAACCACAGTGCAACATCGGCCTGCAGGGGCCAGCACTGAGTGACCGGGGAAGAGTTACTAACTGCAGCAAGGAGAGGATGTGGGAGATGGTAGAGCCGAAGAAGCACCAGTGATGGGGATGCAGGAAAAACTGAAATGTCACTGATGTCCGAGGCTGATGGAAGGCATGCATCCCTGAAAGCTTGCAACTAGCAAGTTCGTATGTAGGGAGCATAATGTAATGTAAAAAAACAAAAACAAAAATAAAAAACCAACCCCCTCAAACCCCAAAAAAAGCATCATGAATAGATTTCTAAACTGACTATCCCATTGCTCACTTCACTTTCTTCTGAACAGCAAGGATGGCGTTCCTGTGAGCTCCAGCAGTTAAGCGCTGCCTCATTCCCCAACTGACTAGAAAAGCCTAATAATGTTTGCCTTTTCTGTCCTCGGAAGGTAAGTTGCTTTCCTCCAGCCTGGGGCGCGGGGGTGATTTTTCAGGTCCCCGCATGCTGGACGGGTGCCGCACAGTCAGCAGGAATTCACAGGAGACTGCAAGGTGACGCAAGTATGGGGAGCCACCGCTTTCATGGAAAGAGCATGAGCTTTAAAGTCAGGCAGACCTGTATGTGAGAACTGTCTCTACCACGCAGCAGCTCCCTGTGTGGTCTTGGACTCGCCACTGACCTTTCTTCAACCTCGGTCTCTTCATTGGTCAAAACCAAGAACAAGATGCATTTATAAAATAGCACCCTGGACATCCAGCCCATGGTGGACACTGTCATTCCCATTCATGGAGATTCTCTACAGATGTTTGCCACAGCTTTCACTAGCTTGGCTCTGTGAGTGGGCATGTAGCCCAAAGGAGTGATGAAGGCAGTGGGCAACGCCTAGGGCTCTCGGACTTGGCATGTTGCTTCCCCAAAAGGCCACATTCAGCTGTGCTGTTCTCAGGGGGAGGCAGAGCAGTTCAGTTCAGTCACTCAGTCGTGTCCAACCCTTTGTGACCCCATGGACTGCACCACACAAGGCCTCCCTGTCCATCACCAGCTCCCAGAGTCCACACAAACCCATGTCCGTTGAGTCAGTGATGCCATCCAGCCATCGCATCCTCGGTCGTCCCCTTCTCCTCCTGCCCCCAATCCCTCCCAGCATCAGGGTCTTTTCACACTTTTGATGACTGTCGTTCTGACTGGTGTGAGATGATGCCTCACTGTAGATTTGTTTTGCATTTCTGTTCTGGTTAGTGATGCTGAGCGTCTTTTCATTTGCTTGTTTTCGTCATCTGCATGTCTTCTTTAGAAAAATCAGGATTTAGGTTTTATGCCCATTTTATGATGATTTTTCTTTAGTATTGAGTTGCATGAGCTGTTTGTATATTTTGGAGGTTAATCCCTTGTCAGTCGTTTCATTTACAAACACTTTCTTCCATTCTCTGGGTTATCTTTTCATTTTGTTTAGGGTTTCTTTTGCTGTGCAAAAGCCTTTAAGTTTCATTAGGTCCCATCTGTTAATTTTTGTTTTTATTTTCATTACTTTAGAAGGTAGATTAAAAAGGATCTTGCAGCAATTTATGTCAGAGAGTGTTCTGCCTATGTTTTCCTCTAAAAGGTTCATAGTATCTATCCTAACATTTAGATTTTTAACGCATTTTAACTCATTGCTTTTGTGTATGCTATTAATAATGAGTTTTCTAATTTCATTCTTTTACATGTAGCTGTCCAGTTTTCCCAGCACCATTTGTTGAAGAAACTGTCTTTTCTTTATTGTATATTCTTGCCTCTTTGACAAAGGTAGGGTGCCTGTAGGTGCATGGGTTGATCTCTGGGCTTTCTGCCCTGCTCCACTGTTTCTGTTTCTGTGCCAGCACTGTGGTGTTTTGATTCCTGTAGCTTTGTAGCATCACCTGAAGTCAGGGAGCCTGATTCCTCCAGCCAAGCTTTACTTTCTCAAGATTGCTTTGGCTATTAGGGGGTCTTTCCTGTTTCCACACAAATTGTAAGAATTTTTGTTCTAATTATGTGAAAAGTGTCGTGGTATTCTGATAAGAATTGCACTGACTCTGCAGGTTGCTTGGGATGGTACAGAATCGCTTTTGTGACATTGATTCTTTGCACACAGTGCATCTCCGTCTTCTGTGTCACCTTGATTTCTTTCTCCAGTGTCTTCAGAGCTTCCTGAGCGCAGGTCTTTTGCCTCCTTCAGTTCAGTTCAGTTGCTCAGTCGTGTCCGACTCCTTGCGACCCCGTGAATCACAGCTCGCCAGGCCTCCCTGTCCATCACCAACTCCCAGAGTTCACTCAAACTCGCATCCATTGAGATGCCATCCAGCCATCTCATCCTCTGTTGTCCCCTTCTCCTCCTTCCAATCCCGCCCAGCATCAGAGTCTTTTCCAAGGAGTCAACTCTTTGCATGAGGTGGTCAAAGTACTGGAGTTTCAGCTTTAGCATCATTCCTTCCAAAAAATCCCAGGGCTGATCTCCTTCAGAATGGACTGGCTGGATCTCCTTGCAGTCCAAGGGACTCTCAAGAGTCTTCTCCAACACCACAGTTCAAAAGCATCAATTCTTTGATGCTCAGCCTTCTTCACAGTCCAACTCTCACATCCATACATGACCACAGGAAAAAAAAAACAACAACCATAGCCTTGATTAGATGGACCTTTGTTGGCAAAGTAATGTCTCTGCTTTTGAATATGCTATCTAGGTTGATCATAACTTTCCTTCCAAGGAGTAAGCATCTTTTAATTTCATGGCTGCAGTCATCATCTGCAGTGATTTTTGAGCCCCCCAAAAATAAAGTCTGACACTGTTTCCACTGTTTCCCCATCTATTTCCCATGAAGTGATAGGTAGGTTTATTCCTGGGTATTTAATTCTTTTTGATGTGATGAGTGGGATTATTTCCTTGATTTTTCTTCCTTGTCTTTTGTTGTTAGTGTATAGGAATGCAAGAGATTTCTCTGTGTTAGTTTTGTATTCAGCAACATTATCAGATTCATTGATAAACTCTAGTAGTTGTTTCGTAGCATCTGTAGGATTTTCCATGGATAATATCACATCATCTGCAAACAGTGACAGTTTTACTTCATCTTTTGCAATTTGGATTTCTTCTAAATCTTTTTCTTCTCTGATTGCGGTGGGTAGGACTTCCAAAACTATGTTGAATAAAAGTAGTGAGAGTGAATATCCTTGTCTTATTCCTGATCATAGAAGAAATGCTTTCTCTTTTTCATGGTGAAAATGATGTTTGCTGTGGGTTTGTTGTATATGACCTTTATTATGTTGAGGTAAGTTACCTCAATGCCCATGCTCTGGAGGCATTATCCTAAATGGGTGCTGAATTTTTTCAAAAAATTTTCTGTATCTATTGAGAGGATCATATGGTTTTTATTTTTCAGTTTTTAAATGTGGTATATCACATTGATTCATTTGCATATATTGAATAATTCTTGCATCCCTTGGATAAATCCTCCTTGATCATGGTTTATGATTATTTTTTAACATGTTATTAGATTCAGTTTGCTAGTATTTTACTGAGGATACAGGTGATGTTTTAAAAACTGCTATTTAATAGGCTGAAATGAATTATTGACAATAATGTTGTATATTGGGAAGTCTTAATCTCTGTTCATTTCATTTCATTCTCTCTTTTGATAAAAAGCAAAAAATTTCTTTGAGCTAAACTTTAAAATCCTCCTATTGTGAGTATTTGGCTATTATTTGCTATGAATGTTGTTGCACATGCTTTCCAGAACTGACATGCTAAATTTTCTCTAGAGTATTGTTTTAATCAGTATTCCATCAGGAAGTCAGAAGCCTCTCAAAGTAATAGAAATATGAGTGTTTGGTATGTGGGAGTAGAAGCTTATAATCATTGCCAGGATAAGCACTGAAAGAGAGAGCATATTAGAGAATGAGATCTTGCAAGAAATTTTCTTACTTCTTGACATTTGAGATTGTCAAGAGGCCTTACTTTATGTGGCCAATTTTTAAAAGCCCTGTTTGAAGAAACTTAGCACTCACGGGCTGAGACTCTCTAAGAAAAATGATTCAAGATGGACAGAAGTATGCAAAAATAAAAAGCTGAATATATAAATGACCAAAGCAGCAAAGCAAATGAGGAGGGATCCATAAACAGTTTATTTTCATAGGCATATTTTCAATTAAAGCTACTTTTCCAAGGACACTTAGAAAGGTTGGAAAGAGTGAGTATTTAATCAGAGGCAGTTACAAAAGAGTTGGGAAAGCAGCTAAAGGGTGGTGGAAGGTCAGTTGCCCACCACAGCAATCATGGATTTGAGTCTTGATTCACAAATATGGCATCACTGTATTTAAAATACATGCATATATGTTATTTCTCAATGTCTAAGTTTCATCATTATAAGATGAGTATAATATCAGTTGAAGTATTTTGTTTTAATATGGACATTATTGACAGACATTTTAAAGAAAAAGAAGTTGTTATTACATGAAATAAAAATATTATGGCTAAAACTACAGTTCAAATATCATAAAATAATTGCAAAAGACTAATCAAAAGAACCTCAAATATTTTAGCATAGGGTGGTGGAAGGTCAGTTGCCCACCACAGCAGTCATGGATTTGAGTCTTGATTCACAAATATGGCATCACTGTATTTAAAATATATGCATATATGTTATTTCTCAATGTCTAGTTTCATCATTATGAGTATAATATCAGTTGAAATATTTTGTTTTAATATGGACATTATTGACAGACTTTATAAAGAAAAAGAAGTTGTTATTACATGAAATAAAAATATTATGGCTAAAACTACAGCTCAAATATCATAAAATAATTGCAAAGACTAATCAAAAGAACCTCATATATTTTAGCATCAACAGGGACAGACCATTAGCAGAGAGCAGAAAATGAAAAAGGATTAAATGGAGAATATGAGACTATTTGATTTTTATTTTAGCTATTTCTTCTTCCAAAGAGATTTAGTTTTAAGCTCAACATGACAGTGCATGCACAGCTAAAGATACACCTGAAGCCTAATATTGGTGAAGACATAATACCTTTTCTTTTGGTGAAGATTTATTAGTGCCTATCCTTTGCTATACTCTGTTAGGCTCATGAAGGGGTGAACAGAGCAGATGACATCGCCCTAATGGCAGAAAGTGAAGAGGAACTAAAGAGCCTCTTGATGAAAATGAAAGAAGAGAGTTAAAAAAATGACTTAAAACTTAGCATTCAAAAAATGAACATCATGGCATTTGGTCCCATCACTTCATGGCAAATAGGTGGAAAAAATGTAAACACAGATTTTATTTTCCAGAGCTCCAAAGTTACTGCAGATGGTGACTGCAGCCATGGAATCTAAAGACTCTTGCTCCTCGAAAGGAAAGCTATCACCGGCCCAGACAACACTTTAAAAGCAGAGCCATCACTCTGACAAAGGTCTGTCTAGTCAAGGCTATGGTTTTCCCAGTGGTCATGTATACATGTGAGAGTTGGACTACAAAGAAGGCTGAGCATGGAAGAATTGATGCTTTTGAACTGTGGTGTTGGAGAAGACTTGAGAGTCCCTTGGACGGCAAAGAGATCCAAACAGTCCATCCTAAAGGAAATCAGTCCTGAATATTCATTGAAAGGACTGATGCTAAAGCTGAAACTCCTGGGAAAGCTTGAAGGCGGGAGGAGAAGGGAGAAACAGAGAGTGAGATGGTTGGATGATATCACTGACTTAACGGATATGAGTTTGAGCAAACTCTGGGAGCTGGTGAAGGACAGAGAGGCCTGGTGTGCTGCAGTCCATGGGTCACAAAGAGTTAGACGTGACTGAGCGACTGAATAACAACTACGAAAGTTGCCAGAGTGGTGTGTGGAATTGAAGAAGCCACTTGTCATAGTAGCTAAACACTAACTTCATGGATGAACAAATAAAGAATTAGATTACTGTTAACTAAGACATTTTTTGAGAACAGTAGAACTTTTGGAAGATAAGAGATGAGCAAGTATTATTTCCTAATTTCATTGTTTCAGTTCCTTAATTATAAACTGGGGATGAATCTTCAAAACTCCCACATACTTAGTAAAATATCTCATTGCATCCTTGAATTAATATGAAATAGAAAACTGTGACATAGCTTTGTAACCTGCAATTTATCAAGTTATGATGACTCCGAAGCGATCATTATTAGATTAGAAACACAAAGGAGGATTTTTGTGGGAAAAGACAGGCTTTGTCTGTGGTTACATTTAGCCCTAAATTTAAGCAATAATTCAAATGAGTATAGAGAAAACACTATTATTATATGTTTTAAATGACACAGGCTAAAACATAAACTTTATATATTGTTCATGAAGAACTCATTTGTACAAGTATCTAAATAAGAAAGAATGATACACTGAATAAAGCAAAATAAGATATATTATGAATAGCTGAAAATTTCTGGACTTGGAAAACCAGCTTGCTTAAAAGCTCACAGAAAGATACCTGACTCTATCTAGCTATAAAAAAATGACTTAACCAACTAACGAATAACTACTGTTTGCAGAAGTGTTAGCATTTTGTAAATTCAAAAGTTAACAGCATGATGTAGCTCCTAGGAAACTTAATATTCTTTTATGATACATTAATAGTTGAGAAGTTATTCAGAACAAAGGCATAATTTAGTATTCTGTTCTCAGGAGAAAGCAGAGTTCTGCTCACTTGGAGGCATGTCATCTTCAGAAGAACAAAGTAAGTTGTTTTGCTCCCATGTTAGACTGAAGAAATCGCAGTTGGATAGAACTCAGTTAATAAGTTAGACTGTGTTAATCTGTGGCAGTATGACAGCATGTCACTTTCCAGAGTCAAGAATCTATCAAAAGCTGGAATTTAAGGATTCCATGTGAGTGAGTCTGGATTTAGGGCAAGGCTTCAGCCCATGGATGAGACTGGAGGGCTCGCTACAAAGACCACCATATACTAAGCTCCTGGCCGTCCAGCCAGTCTCAGACTTCACTTTCTAATGAGGACGGTGCCCGTAAGAAACTAGCTCGATGGTGAGGACAGGTTGGAGGACACCAGGTTTGCATCCGTTCTGCCTCGGGGATGCCATCTGAGTGGGCAGAGGACAAAGGGAGACGTGCAAATTCCTGACCAAGCATGACACAGCAAGATGCGCTTTCCGGCCAAAGGAGCTTTCTGACCACAGACTGCGGTTTTGGAGAAATAAATGATTGCTGAATTTATGAGCTTTTGAACTAGGTGAATATTAAGACACCATTCAACTTTATTCCCTGATTCCTTTCTCAATACATAGGTAAGCCTAATTCTGCTAAGACTCTCCATCTGTTTTCACAGTTTCTGTTTATCCTGAGGACCTTGCCCATACATTGAGACAAATAATGTCCTAAGCATGCAGGCAGGAGAAGAATTTCTTTTTTTCCTTAGAGAGATACAAAGTGACCTACAGCTCTTGGCAAGTACATGGTTTCTGGCACAAAGGAAACGGGAAGAGATTTTTGACGGTGGCACAATTCGGTCGTTTTGGAACGTGAAGAATAATTATACTTTAGACAATACCTAAAAGCCAGGTAGAGAAGGAGGCGAAATGCTGATCTTTCTGGTTACATAGCTGTGTTCAGGTTACATAGCTGTGTTCAGAACAGATCTCACGAGGGCAGTGGGTCTGGGGAGATGAGCCTGCTTTCCTTTTCTTGAGCAGTTCTATTGTGAAGGCAAGGTCAGAAATGCTAATAAAACAGCGAAAACCCAGTCAGATTGTATAGACTACAAGGACTTCTTCCTGGATGCTAATCAGTGTTATCATGGGATATGGCTACAGTGAGAACATTGCCTACAAGCAAATTAGTAGGATGTGCTGAAACATACCACAAGGGAGGAATTGCCTCTGCTAATATCAGATAAGAGATATTGCCACTGGCAAATGGTTCGTGGCAAAGAGTTTTCTACATTATGCATAAACTCTGAGAGATATCACTTGAAGTATGTCATGAATCTTTAATTGAGAGAAAATCATTTACACAGAGTGAAGTGATTAAAGTGTGATGGCAAACCCGCATGTCCTCTTTTTATTATCTATACCAAATGTTGATCGTGAACAATTTGCAAAGAACATGTCGCACTGAATTATTGTGCCACAATCACATCACCTCAGCAACGTGTGTGTCTATATTTGCTGCAGAAATCAGCAGGTTCTCTCTCTCCTCAGAGGTGTCACCTTTGACTGCAGGCTTAATTGCTAGCTGCAGTTACATGGAACTTAAACTGGATTGATTCATGGATGTTATTCCCAGAAAAGCCAAGAAAAAGTCTATTTCAATGATTTTGGAAGGGGCACTTAACTTTTTTTGTTGTAAATCCAATTTTTGTTTGATTTTTCTACAACATTGAGAGGAGGGAGAAGGTCTTGATAAGACGGTGGAGATGAAAAGAATATGAACAAAAGTAACACTGAATGAAAACGTACATTGAGGATCTGATACAGCCATTCACCGATGCAGTCTCAGGCCCCAAACCCCACAGTGTAGTGGAGTATAGAGACTCATGTCTTTCAGCTCTCATAACCTCTAGAACCCACTTATCAGCAATTTGATCAGCAGAAAGGAGGTAGTAAGTATGCACCTTTCCATTGTCTTTCCATCTTCTAAGAATCTAAGTCTTATGAGGTCACATCCTTCCTAATTTTTTGTTTGTTTGCTTGCTTCCCTAATACAGTTAACCAGCCAATTAAATTCTATGAAGGCTTTTTCTGTGTTTACATACCCTCTGGGCATCCCTTCTTTCATCCTCCTTGACACTGTATTATAGTTTTTATTGATGTCATCCAGCCTTCTTTTTTCCACTTCTGGTCAGCAGCTAAAATTCCTCATCTTACTCAACTTGTCTCTGACAGTTAGCCCTGTTAGTCTTACAGATCCTATGGTTTCCATACCTACATGCTTTGATTTGACTTCCAATTTTTCTTCTCTTCGTTTTTAACTCCTTATTGGAAGACCTGTTTTTTCCATACTTTAAAAATATTGGATCAGGGGAAGGACAGGAGGAGAAATTGGCTGGGAGTCTGGGATTGACACATATGCACTGCTATATTTAAAATGGATAAACAACAAGGACCTACTGTATAGCACATCCAAGCTCCTCTGTCCCAAGAGTTCTCCAGGCAAGAATACTGGAGTGGGCTGCCTCTTTCTTCTCCAAGGGATCTTCCTGACCCAGGGACTGAACCCTGGTCTCCCGCATTGCAGGCAAATCCTTTACCCTCTAAGCCACCAGGGAAGCCCACTACATACTCACAACTCTACTCAGAATTGTGTAATAGTCTAAACAGGAAGATAATTTGAGAAAGAGTTCAGTTCAGTTCAGTCACTCAATCGTGTCCGACTCTTTGTGACCCCATGAACCGCAGCAGGCCAGGCCTCACTGTCCATCACCAACTCCCAGAGTCCACAAAAACCCATGTCCATTGAGTCAGTGATGCCATCCAACCATCTCATCCTCTGTCGTCCCCTTCTCCTCCTGCCTTCAATCTTTCCCAGCATCAGAGTCTTTTCCAATGAGTCAGTTATTCACATCAGGTGGACAAAGTATTGGAGTTTCAGCTTCAACACCAGTCCTTCCAATGAACACCCAGGACTGACCTCCTTTAGGTTGGACTGGTTGGATCTCCTTGCAGTCCAAGGGACTCTCGAGAGTCGTCTCCAACACCACAGTTCAGAAGAGTAGGTACATGTATATCTATAACAGATCGTTTTGTTCTACACGTAAAACTAACATGGTGTTGCTAATCAGTTATGAAAAGGTGAAAGTGTTAGTTGCTCAGTCACATCTTTTGTGACCCGTGGACTGTAGCCCACCAGGCTCCTCTGTCCATGAGATTTCCCAGGCAAGAACACTGGAGTGTGTTGCCATTTCCTTCTCCAGGGAGTCTTCCCAACCCAAGGATTGAAGCGGGTCTGCTGAACTTCAGGCAGATTCTTTATAGTCTGAGCCAATATGCTCCAATATAAAATAGAGATTTAAAAAAATGTATATATATGTATATATTGGAATCTTTTGGGAATTTCAGTCTTTCTCTTCTTCTCAAACTACACATTTTCCCTGAGAAAGGTCTCAAAACCCTGTCTTTGGTTTCCTGTAGGAAACTGCTGTTCCCTAAATGTTTACCCCCAGTCACCTGACCTTCAGACTGACCTTCAGACTGACCTTCAGACTGACCTTCAGACTGGCATCAGGTCACCCTGGCATCAGACACCCTCAGGCAGTGCTCAGACACCTCAAACTCAACTTCTCCAAAGCCAAGCACATCATCTTGTGCCCACTTTGCTTATTCGCTCATTTCTAGAGCTGAGTGATTGACTCCACATTCTGCTCAGTTTCCTAACTCAAATCTCAGTGTTCTCTGAGCCCTTCTTTGCTTTACTTTAACATCTAATTCCTTTACATTCTGTTGATTCTATACTCTCAAATATGTCTTAAGTCCATCCGTCTCACCCCTTTGTCCTAGAACCCCTAGATTTCTTCAACAGTCTTCTACATGTTGTTCATTTGTCTCTTTGGAACTTAAAATATTTACACAGCAGAGTGGTTTTCTTGCATACAAATCCAGAATAAATTCCTTTTTCGTTTAAAGCCGTTTAACAGACCGTCATTACCCTCAGCTCAGCGTGTGCTCAGTCCTGTCTGACTCTTGGTGATCCCATGGACTGTAACCCGCCAGGCTCCTCTGTCCATGGGATTTTCCAGGCAAGAATACAGGAGTGGGTTGCCATTCCTTTCTCCATATTACCCTTAGAGTGAGTGATTTCCAAGTCCAGAATAAAAAAAAAAAATAAGTGAAAGAAAGCATATCTGTAGGGAAGGGCTGGAGACGCAGAGAATGCGCTTGTGGAGACGCCAGGGGAGGAGAGGGTGGGGCCGACACAGAGCTGTTGCTTGCTGTTTAGCTGCAGAGCTGGTCTGACTCTTTTATGACCCTGTGGAATGTTGCCCACTAGGCTCCCCTGTCCATGGTATTTTCCAGCTAAGAACACTGGAGTAGGTTGCAGTTTTCTCCTCCAGGGGATCTTCCCGACCCAGGGATGGAGCCCGTGTCTCCTGCATTGGCAGGTGAGTTCTTTCCCAGGGAGCCCCCACAGAAGCCCTCACTTCTTTAACACTGAAGAGTGAAATGTCCTATGGTCTCTATTGCTTTCTTCTGGTATTACAAACATTATCACCTCTTAGGAGATGTTTATTTTGCCTAATTATGGATTACCTTGTGAAACAAGAATCTTGTATTCTTTCATGACTATTTTCAGTGTTATGTTTCTGGAATTCTATGCAGGTGCTGTAGTTTATTTATTTTCATTGTTCAATAATTTCATTAAAAACACAGAGGAATGGTACGGGGAGGGAGGAGGGAGGGGGTTCAGGATGGGGAACATGTGTATACCTGTGACGGATTCATGTTGATGTATGGCAAAACCAATACAATATTGTAAAGTAATTAACCTCCAATTAAAATAAATAAATTTATATTAAAAACATTATATATAAATATATATAAATATATTTACATTAATTTGCTTATTCTATCATTTGCCCTACAGTTTTCCTTTTTTGCAATGTTCTTCTCCTGTTTTAATATGTTAGTAATCTCATAAAATGAGTTGGGCATGTTCCCCTTTCTTCTCTTGGACATGTGATAGATGAGCCCACTCTACCCATCTTGTTTTTTCAGCTTTCTTGGTTTCCATCATTTTGCCTTCTGATACTTTCTTTCAACATGTTTATTCCTATATTCCAGTTCACTAATAACCTCTTAATTTGCACCTAATTTGCTGTGAGTCCCATTCATTGAACTTTGACACTTGTCTCATTCTAAGAAATTCTGTTTGTTTCTTTTCTATTTGTTTTTGATTGCTTTCTCATCTATATTTTCTTTTTATAACCTCTTTTTTTTAATGTTATCAATGTACTTACAGTTTTGTATCTGGTAATTCTGGGTTTATAGTCTGTGTGGCCTATTTCTTCAAGTTTTTCAATGCGTTATTTTCATAGGACATCAGTATCAAATGCTATCAATATCGTAATTTGGGGGCCTGGTTAATGGGTGTTCCTCCAGGAAAAACTATCCTTTCTTTCTACCAGGTTCCTAGAAGCACTACTGTTGGGGATCACTCCATTTAAATTGGGGCTTCCCTGGTAGCTCAGACAGTAAACCATCTGCCTGCAGGGCGGGAGACTCGCCTTCTACCCCTGGGCCGGGAAGATCCCCTTGCCTATTTCTTCAAGTTTTTCAATGCGTTATTTTCATAGGACATCAGTATCAAATGCTATCAATATCGTAATTTGGGGGCCTGGTTAATGGGTGTTCCTCCAGGAAAAACTATCCTTTCTTTCTACCAGGTTCCTAGAAGCACTACTGTTGGGGATCACTCCATTTAAATTGGGGCTTCCCTGGTAGCTCAGACAGTAAACCATCTGCCTGCAGGGCGGGAGACTCGCCTTCTACCCCTGGGCCAGGAAGATCCCCTGGAGGAGGAGATGGCACCCACTCCAGTGTTCTCGCCTGGAGAGTCCCGTGGGTGGAGGAGCCTGGTAGGCTGCAGTCCATGTTCATGAAGAGTTGGACGTGACTGAGCGACTTCACTTTCTTTCACTTTCCATTTAAATTAAACTCTTCTCTGGGTACTTTGAGGCTTCCAAGTAGTGTGGACACCAGCTTCTTACCAGCATATAGCTAGAGATTTTCATGGAAGCTTTTCTTTTTCTTGACTGAGATATAGAGAGAGCAGGTAATCTCATTTCCTTCTTCCTATTCAAACAATCCATATGACCCTCAGGATGAAGAAGGTGTTGCTTTTTAGGAGTCCTGGTTTTATATCTTTGTATGGGTATAGTTGATTTAATCTTCCATGCTATTCAGGACCCCAGATTCTGACTTGTGTCTTCACAAGTCCTTTCAATCCCAAAGCATAAGCCATCTCAATGCATAAGCCTGCCTTCAAGGTAAAGACCAAATTAGCAGTTGTTTGCTTCTGTAGATCTTCCCTTTCTTGGATTTTCTAATAATCTGTGAAGCGTTGACCATGCCACCAGTTCATTTAAAACTTCTGTCACTTTTTTTCATTTTAAAAGTAAAATTAGAGAACATTGTCTTCTATATTGAGTCTCAATATTTTTGTGATTCAAGTATTTGAATTTTTTTTCAATAATTTTGGTATGATTTTTCAACAACCTCGAACTATATGTTTTGGGATGTATTAGCAGGTGACCTTAACTGTAAAGAGAGGAAGTTGGTTTGCCGCACCTTGTCAAGAATGCTCTGGGGTCTTCTATGAAGAGGCTGCCCTCTCCAGCTAGTGCTCAGCGCTTGAGAACAGCTGCCTCATCCTGAAATGGGACAGTATGCTCCATGGAATGACTTGCAGCTCTGTCATTTCATAAGAAAACCCCACATGCTGCTGACAGCTACGGTGTTGCGGCTCCCAGGTAACACCTTGCATATGAAAAGAAATCACTTCAAGACACGTTCACACAAAGCAGAGACTTACAGTGTGGAAATGTCCAACACTCCAGCAAAATTGTCATGCAGAGAAAGCTTATTTAATATTGTTCTAATTATGTCCATAGGGTAAAAGCAATTCATACACATCACTGCTGAGGCAGAGATGACACCATGTCTTCACATGGGGCCGAGAGAGGTTGACCCACTCTTTCTAGAAAAAAAAAAAGAAACCTCATTTTTTCA
>SJYC01116056.1:0-17935 GCA_006408675.1 Madoqua kirkii
TGGAGAAGACTCTTGAGAGTCCCTTGGACAGCAAGGAGATCAATCAGTCAATCCTAAAGGAAATAAACCCTTGAATATTCATTGGAAGGACTGATGCTAAAGCTCCAGTACTTTGGCCACCTGATGTGAAGATCCTATTCATTGGAAAGGATTCTGAAGCAAGCAGAAACTGAAGGCAAAAGGAGAAGCGAAAGGCAGAAGATGAGATGGTTAGATAGCATGACCAAATCTGAGCAAACTCTGCAAGACAGAGAAGGACAGGCAAGCCTGGCATGCTGCAGTCCACGGGGTCACAAAGAGTCAGACATGACTGAGCAACTGAACAACAACCACAAAATGCGTTTGTGGCAGGGAGGGAAGGGGTTTTTCATGATGAGATCTACGTTCAAAAATATTTACACTGACTGCTTGAAGAAAAAGGAAAATAAAAGATTTTACTTTGGAAGACAGCCTTGCAGGTCAGGGAAGAGCTAGAGTAGGAGCAGAAAGACCAGTCTGAAGACTGTTGAGGTCCATTAGAAAAAGGATGCCTGTTTGAGTGCTAAGTCACTGTAGTCGTGTCTGACGCTGCAACCCTATGGACTGCAACCTTCTCTGTCTGTGGGATTCTCCAGACAAGAATGCTGGAGTTGCCATGCCCTCCTCCAGAGGACCTTCCCACTCCAGAGATCAAAGCTTTGTCTCTTACATCTCCTCCATTGGCAGGCAGGTTCTTTATCACTGACACCATCCAGGAAGCCCTAGGTCAGAGATACTGTTCCCCAAATCAGCTTAATGGAAGAAGGTGGAAAGGAATGTCTGTTGACATTTCTTTGTTGATTTGAAACCTCAGCAGGAATTTCAGATGGCTTTAGCAGGGAGAGTGAGGGAAAGAGAAAAATTAAGAACACTTGCAGAGTGGTTGACATGCCCCGCTGGTGAGCAATGGTGCCATATTTCAAGAAGAGAAGATTGGAGGAAAGTTAAAAGAGCTCTATTTTTGGTCAGAGGTGCCTGCTCCAGGAAGAACTGTTACTAAACAGTTGGTGATAAATTTGGGCTTTGAGGGGAACCACAAGGGCTAGAAATATGCACTTGGAATTTACTTTAGTGTCCATGAGGTTGGACAAGATTATGTAGTGAAGAGGTTGCCAGGTGGAGTGTCTGAGCACTGTAGATAAGAAACTATTTTGTTCACTCACATCATCCCAACTGTCCTTTCTGGAGCCATCTCTCTGGAGAAATAAGTATGATGGGAACAAAGTACATGAGTTAACACTTGCATCTTTGAAATTGACCCTGCCAGTCAGGGAGAGCCTAATCTCATTATATATGGCTGATTCTATGTGTTGTTTAATTTAGAAATATCACTCTTTTGTTCATAAAAAAGATTGGTCTGGAGATTTTTCTAGTGCTATATTTAATCAATTTGATTGTCCATGTTATGCTAGATTTATCAAAAGATTGTTAAGCTTCTCTTATTTTCTATGCACCCAAGTGATTTAAATTGCATGGGAGTTATGTGTTTCTTGGGAAATGGAAAGAATTCACAATGAAAGAATCTGAGGCCAGAGGCTTTTGGGAAAAGGCACAATCCTTACCAGTTATTTAGCACTTAAAATGCTTAACAATTGACAGACATGGTATCAATTTGCCTTCTTGACAACTGTGTGAAATCAATATTATCTCCACTTTACAGAGTATTAAATTGAGGTACACAGAGGATTGGAAATTGCCTACAGACATGTAATTTAAAAGTAGGATTTCCAAGATATGGACCAAGATCTGATATTAACTACTACCTGTGTCTGTCTCTAAACATTCACCATCACTGCCTCATGTTAAAGCTTGGTCACGGTGAAAATGTCTCTGAGGGGTTTAGGCTTGAAGGTTGAACAACTGCCATTTCTGGCCTTTCTGGTAGTCATTCCATCCTCTTTACCCTGACTTTCTTTGGAAGAATCACTCCTCCCCGCTCCCCCCCCCCACCACACATCCATTCCATCCTTGTTTATGTCTTTTGTTTGGGGCTGTCCTCATTTCTGAACCCAGGAAGAAACATTTGATCAAGTGTAACAGTTAACCACACACCTGAACAGTGGTCATCTGTTCAGGGATGAGTATGAGCTCCAAATTCATCAAGTCAGAAATAATCCCAGAAATTTTCATATAGCAGGCTGGGCAAAATGAGCTTTTCCATCAGAGATGGGATGCTTGTCAGAAGCTTCTGGCAGCTATCTTGCCACCATGAGGAGGGATCTGAACTTGCCTGAGAATGGATTCTATGCAACAACATCAGTGATCAGAGAAGAGAGAGGAAGACCAGTGCTCAGAACTTGTCAGCACCCAGAGTCAGCCCTTATATACCATTGGCTTTGATATTTAAATGAAAGTATGAGCTCCAAATTCATCAAGTCAGAAATAATCCCAGAATTTTTCGTATAGCAGGCTGGGCAAAATGAGCTTTTCCATCAGAGATGGGATGCTTCTCAGAAGCTTCTGGCAGCCATCTTGCCACCATGAGGAGGGACCTGAACCTGCCTGAGAATGGATTCTATGCAACAACATCAGTGCTCAGAGAAGAGAGAGGAAGACCAGTGCTCAGAACTTGTCAGCACCCAGAGTCAGCCCTTATATACCATTGGCTTTGATATTTAAATGAACCTTTACATTTTCAGATTTTGCTGAAGCTAGCTTGAGCTAGATTTTTTCGCACACTGGGTGTACTATAATGTAATAGCTACGGGCTATATAGAAAAGCAGAAATGCGCTTTTCATTTTTTACATTTAGGAATTGGAGCCAGAGAAGTGACTTTCCTATAGCTAGTCATTCAGTGATACTCCTAAAGCCAAGACCTGTGACCTCTAAATTAGAGTTGAGTGCTGTATTCAACCAGATTCACAGTTTCTTCAAATATGTTCATAGGAAATTTATTTAGAAAAGTTATGGTATTCTTTTCGGGGGTTTCCCTATACATTTAATGCTTTCTTTTCCATCACAAACTCACTTAAACAGCTCAGAGTTTTACTGTGTTATAGGAAGAGTTTCTTGTGGCTCAATGGTAAAGAATCTACCTGCTAATGCAGGAGACACAGGTTTAATTCCTGGGTCAGGAAAATCCTCTGAAGTAGGAAATGGCAACCCACCCCAGTATTCTTGCCTGGGAAATCCCATGGACAGAGGAGCTTGGCGGGGTACAGTCCACAGGGTCACAGAGTCAGACACTACTGAGCACACACACGCACCACATATAGGAAGAGTTTGCAAAGCTTGAGGTTGGCATATGGACATCAGAAGTTTTATTCACTCCATGCTGTATAGACTGCCAGTGGCACTGTATGCCGAATGGCTGTAGTTTGTCTAACGGGTGTTCAGTGGACTTTATAACATGTGTTGACGTATATTTTGGTTGCATTCATCAGTCTGGACACAAGGATGAAGATAGTGGATGTGTGGTCTTGAAACTCATAGCACCATTTCTGCCCTGGTACCATCTTGAATGGTCCCCTTTTAACCTTGTACCTGGGACTCTTTTTCCTGCCCCGCAAAGAAAGGATTTTACTTCGGAATTACAATGAGATGATAGGAAAGGGCGTTCCGGGTTTTCACAATAAAAGCTTGTTTCTCCCTCTCCCCATCCAAACAGGCTTCTGCAGATATAATTTTGTCAACTTACAGAAGACCAAGATGGTTGTTTCTTGCTTTATTTCCCTGGTAACTGGGAGCAGGTTTCATGGTCTCCCACCTCCTGTGGCTTGGGGACTCTTATCCAACCCCCAGCATCAAAAAAGAGACATATATGTGTGGATATATGCAGTGATACTCTAGAAACATCTGCCCAGAGAACAACAATGAAAAAAAAAAATGAATGAACCGTCTAAGCTTTAGAAAGGTGTTGCTAGTCAAACTTTAGTATTACGTCATCCTTGTAATGTTTTTCCTCTGGCAGAGAGTGTTATTCCTTCTACCTACCATTGACCAGCATCCATCTTTTGTGAATATTTGTGGGACAAATGAAGGACGAAGGATGAGATCTGTGACACAGAGAGAGTGAGAAAAACATTAACTTGACTGTCTGGATTCAATACAATAAACAATAGAAAACAACATCACATCAGATCTGAAAAGGATGTTAGCGCTATTTTGCGCCAACTTCTTATTTTATCAAGAAGGAGAAAGCAGAATCCCAGAAAAAAATTTTATCAAGAAAGAGAAAGCAGAATCCCAGAAAAGAAACGCAATTCTCTGTAACTTGTTCAGGGAAATAGTCAGATGCATTCTAGAAGAGTGGATGCTGTGGATGTGCTTGACCTAGCTATGACTGGTGAAACCTTCATGCTTCATGGGATAGAATAATGGTGGGACACTGGTAGGTCTTCCCTCATGGCTCAGTCAGTAAAGAATCTACCTGCAATGCAGGAGACCCAGGTTCGATTCCTGGGTCGGAAAGATCCCTTGGAGAAGGAACTGGCAACCCACTCCAGTATTATTGCCTGGAGAATCCCATGGAGAGAAGAGCCTATTGGGCTACAGTCCATGGGGTCACAAGAGTCAGACATGACTTAATGACTAAACCACCACCACCACTGATGGGTGGAACATTGGCAGACAGGACATGTTACCTATGATCTGCAAGGCATGCCTACGGACCATGTTTCTGGGGAAAGATGTGAAAACCCCACATATATGTACCTGTAGCCCACTAATGTGGACTTCAAAGTATAGACACAGGGATTTGCAATCCTTTCTCAAAATGTGAAAAAAAAAGGACATTCAACAATGGTACTCAGGGCTTCTCAGCCATTCATAGAGTACAGTTGGTCCAATATAAATTGCAAAGATAATGCATTAGAAATGGAAACCCAAAGCCAACATTTCACTATAATTTTCTGTAGTCATTAATACTTATCCTTGTACATTTGAGACTCCCTACATACATAATAAATGAGGATAGAGAATTTTCATTTTATGAAATACTATCTTTCTTCAATTACCCACCAGTCTGAATGTTGTCTTATTAAAGTTAAATTGATAATACCAATTTTTAAAATCTCCTCTTCCTGCCTGACATGAAACACATTTTAGATAATCATAAATTCTACTGTTAGGGGAGATTTGGGTAATGCTCACAATTATGCAACTGGGAGTCAGGTTTTTGTTAGGTTTAGGTGTCCCATTTTTTTTCCAGTTGTGACAACACAGTGATTTACCAGATTTACTTCCTCCTAAGAATTTATGCAATAATGAATAAAGCCATTTTGGTTATAAAAAACAGGATGAGGAGCAAACATACTCCAGAAGTAATGTCATCAGAGATATTCAGAATGCACCATGCTTTGCTCTTAAATGGAGAAAGAGAGTGTAAATATGATCATGGATACACAGTGTCAAGGCACAGGGGAGGAGCAGAGAATAACACAACACGTGAGAGAAAAACATGATCTTAATTATATGAGCGGTTAATTTATGCAGGTCAAATCTCATTTGTTGGCCCAGTTTGCTGGGAACAGACATTCAGACCTCACTTTAGTTTCTGTGTTGTGTTGTGCTTAGTCACTCAGTCTGGTCAGACTCTGTGACCCCATGGAGCCCAACAGGCTCCTCTGTCCACGGAGATTCTCCAGGCAAGAATTCTGGAGTGGGTTGCCATGCCCTCCTCCAGGGGATCTTCCCAACTCAGGGATCAAACCCAGGTCTTCCACGTTGCAGGTGAGTTCTTTACTCTCTGAGCCACCAGGGAAGCCCAGGAATCCTGGAGTAGGTAGCCTATCCCTTCTCCAGGGGGAACTTCCTGACCCAGAAATTGAACTGGTGTCTCACATGTTGTAGGTCGATTCTTTACCAGGTGAGCTACCAGTGGAGCCCATTTTAGCTTCCAACCACTTTTAAAACTAATTTGTGAAGCTTATTTTGCGGTCTCCCCAACCCAAATAATCTATCAGATCTACTAGAGGCAACCTGCTTCATTCCGCACCATTTCAAAGGGGTTCAACTGTGATGGGAAGAGGCCAGAACCACACAATCTGTAAAGTTAGATGGAGGTCCCAGGCACTGGGCCTGGGGGGACATGATGGGTCCCCTCAAACAGAAACAGAGGCCACCTATCTTCGCTAGGTCTCCATAATTGCTACTGCTGAGTACTCAGAAGTGAGGAATGACACCTTCTGTGCAGAGTAAGGTCCTGCTCAAATGAAGACCTCAATTTCTTTTGACCCCTCTGCCTTTTTTTTTTTTTTTTTCTAGAGACTGGCAGCATCGTGTAGGAAGAATCTATACTAACAATCTGTGCCCAGTGACATCTATGCAGACATTCGGACCTTAAAACCAGTTCAGTCCTAGCAAGGTCATCCACTCACATAGAGGAGGGAGCAGCATCAACAATAACCCATCCTTGAAGGCCCTCTTCTCCAGCCTTTCTCCTCTGGGAACCCCTTCTCCAACAGCTCACTTCAGACTCTGACTTGAAACGTTTTTATCTTGTGGTTCAGATACTGAGCTTGTTGTGAGGTCCACAATTTCTCATTGCTAAAATAGAGCTAGAATTACCTCTTTAATTCTGAGGGTCGTCATCAAAAATGGACTTGACCAAAGCAGTGTCAACTGAAAGCTTACTTAAGACCGCAACATCATTTAACAGATGTACCAAGCACAGTGACAGATTTTATTCTCTTGGGCTCCAGAATCACTTCAGATGGTGACTATAGCCATGAAATTTAAAAGATGCTTGGTCCTTGGAAGAAAAGCTATGACAAAGCTAGATAGCATAGTGAAAATCAGAGATATCACTTTGTCAACAAAGGTCCATATAGTCAAAACTGTGTTTTTTCCAGTAGTTATTTTTGGATGTGAGGGTTGGCCCATGACGAAGGCTGAGCACCAAAGAATTGATGCTTTTGAACTGAGATGCTGAAGAAGACTTTTGAGAATCCCTTGGATTACAAGATCAAATTGTCAATTCTAAAGGAAATCAACCCTGAATATTCACTGGAAACATGATGCTGAAGCTGAAGCTCCAATACTTTTGGCCACCTGATCCAAAGAACTGACTCATTTGAAAAGACCCTGATACCAGGAAAGATTGAAAGCAAAAGAAGAAAGGGGCGCAGAGGATGAGATGGTTGGATAGCATCACTGACTCAATGAACATGAATTTGAGTAAATTCCAGGAGACGTGTAGAACAGAGGAGCATGGCGTGTTGCAGTCCACAAGGTTGAAAAGACTAGGAAATGATTTAGCAACTGAACAACAAAAGACAGCAAAGCATCTTGCACACTCAGATCTTTGACATTGCACTTATTAATTTGCCATTGAACAAATGCTTCCTGGGCCCCTACTGTGTGATCCATCCATTCATGTACATCATTAGCAATATCTGGAAGCAGCAGTTAATGCATCTACTCAAAAAACTGTTCATAGAAACAGACTCATAGAGAACAGCCTTGTAGTTGTCAAGGGGGTGTGGGGCAGGGAAGGGAGGGATAGACTGGGAGTCTGGGATTAACAGATGCAAACTGTTACCTACAGAATGGATAAACTGTTACCTATTGTTGTTCAGTCACTAATTCCTATCTGACTCTTTGTGACCCCATGCACTGCAGCACATTCCCTTTCCTTCACCATCTCCCACAGTTTGCTCAAACTCAAGTCCATTGAGTCGATAATGCCATCCAACCATCTGCTCCTCTGTTGCCTCCTGCCCTCACTCTTTCACAGCATCAGAGTCTTTTCCAATGGGTTAGCTCTTCACATCAGGGGGCCAAAGTATTGTAACTTCAGCTTCAGCATCAGTCCTTGTAATGAATATTCACCGTCACCCCTAGGATGTATAAACAACAAAGTCCAACTGATTAGCCCAAGGAATCATATTCACTATTCTGTGATAACCCATAATGGAAAAGAATATGAAAAAGAATAAATATGCATATAATTGTATCACTCTTCTGTATAGCAGAAATTAACACATTTTAAATTCAATAAAATGAATTTAGAAGAAACAAACGAACAAAAACTGTTCATAATGCATTTGAAATAAGTGACTTGCCAATATTTTCTTTTGGAGGCCATCATCAACAACAAATGTTAAGTGGAGAAGTATTAGAGATAACCAGAGCTGGGAATATTTGCAAAACATCTGTGCACAAGCTCACTGACTCCAAGGTTGTGGCATCTCAAGGAAAATCACGCTACATGGTAGCTTTCCAAAATACTCTTGGCTGACACCTCTCTGGAATGTAACTTTTTCAACTCCCATTTCCCCAGTTTCCTATAATTCAATCAAAAGTCAATGGTCACATGTCCTAAGGAAAGTTCTCTCTCAAATACAGAGTTTTGGAGAAGACTCTTGAGAGTCCCTTGGACTGAAAGGAGATCCAACCAGTCCATTCTGAAGGAGATCAGCCCTGGGATTTCTTTGGAAGGAATGATGCTAAAGCTGAAACTCCAGTACTTTGGCCACCTCATGCGAAGAGTTGACTCATTGGAAAAGACTCTGATGCTGGGAGGGATTGGGGGCAGGAGGAGAAGGGGACGACAGAGGATGAGATGGCTGGATGGCATCACTGACTCGATGGACGTGAGTCTGAGTGAACTCCGAGAGTTGGTGATGGACAGGGAGGCCTGGTGTGCTGTGATTCATGGGGTCGCAGAGAGTCGGACACAACTGAGCAACTGAACTGAACCGAACTGAATGAAACACAAACGTGCATGTGCATGTTCAAGCAAGCTATTCTGCATTATGCAAAGGCGTGTTAAAAGTGGAGCCACATTTACATTTGTTTTGTTTTTGTGACTGAAGGTCAAAATATGCAAACTGCATTCACCATGTCAATATCTTCAAGAAAAAGAAAACTTTATTCAAGTTAGATTCACGACTAACAGAACAGCCAACATCCCTCATTTTGGAAAAAAGTGAAAGTTAGCCACCTAGTCGTATCCAGCTCTTTGTGACCCCAAGGACTGTAGCCCATCAGGCTTGTCAGCAAGAATACTGGAGTGGAGAAAAGTCTGCTTTAAAAAAAATATATCAGCATCATTTTTTTTTTACCTAAAACTGAGAATACTTAACACATATGCCTGTTTTAAACCAGGTATAAGAGTCTACATAAAACTATGCAACTAAAAAGCAAACTTAATTATAAGCAGTTTACAGCTCAAATGGACAAGAGTTGTACAGTCTGAGATTGCCACTGGAATTTTCATATGAAAAGTAAAGTTAGTGATAGAGGGATAAAAGACATTTAGTGATTTCCAAGAAGGAGTTTTAGACAGAGGCAATTCTTACCCAAGATCTACAAATAAAGATTACATCTGTAAGAAATTTTGTATTTTCTAAGTTGATAGAAAAAAAAAAACCTGCTATAACATAGCTAAAGAATTATCATCTTATTATGTACATGCTGGACTGTATTTATGACTGCTTCATTATAGGAACTGTTTTTTCAAGGGAAGAAATTGGATTTAAAGGAAAAAAAACCAGCAACAGTGTATGCTCCTGGAAACATCAGACACGAAATGCGGGATAAAGCAAAATAACAATTGCATGTGTGCAGTGCATTTCCCCTGTACTCTTGGCTGCATAGCATGGATGGATCCAAGATGGCATTTCTACAGCATTGCCTGTGAAGCTCCAGATTAACCATGTTGGGGATACGGCAACCTTATACTTCTGGTTTTGCATGGGTTTTTGTTGCGTTTCATACATACATCTATGAATTAATCCTCAACGTAGCTATTTAATTAACAGAAATCTGTGCAGAGTCTTCTGTTTTAAATAATTATTCATACAGGGAGCCTGGTAGGCTACAGTCTATGGGGTCACAAAGAGTCAGACACGACTGAGCGACTCACTAGGAGAAAGAAAGCCAATCCTGAAACAGGAAGTGAAAATCTCCAGAAAAAAAAAATGTGAAGTGATCCCATAACTTGTTGCTCAAAATCCCCCAACATGCTAAATTCTGACCTGATAAACAAGATAAACTGGGAAGTGATTCACACTTGTGAAGACTTTTCATCTTAATAGAGGCATATTTAATGGAGAAATCTGTTACAAGTATTAAAGATTTCCAGTTTTTAAAGTTTATGACACAAACCCAAATTCTGTGAACATATGTAGAATATAAGTACAGGTGAATTTACAGCTCCTTCCGAGTGAGTATTGGCTTCCCTGGTGGCTCAGAGGTTAAAGCGTCTGCCTCCAATGCGGGAGACCCAGGTTCGATCCCTGGGTCGGGAAGATCCCCTGGAGAAGGAAATGGCAATCCACTCCAGTATTCTTGCCTGCAGAATCCCATGGACAGAGAAGCCTAGTAGGTTACAGTCCACGGGGTCGCAAAGAGTTAGACACGACTGAGCGACTTCACCTCACCTCACCTCACCTCACCTCCAAGTGAGCATAGCTCAACTCTGTGTAGACATTATCTCGGGTGGCTTCAGCCTGCAGTCGCTTAGACCAGGACTTGGGTTCCCAGCCAAAGACCTGTCAAGGCCATGAAAACACCAGATCCCAGCCTCTAGACCAGCAGACAGTGATAAGGCCCTGGCCCTCAGTCTTTGCAGAAAAGATTTTCCATGAAGACGGAAAGTAGTGAAGTCAGTAGAATATTTATCAAGAGGAAAAAGAGTACGGTACATGTGGGTAGGCTCCCAGGCAGACTTGCAGGGCCAGGCCCTGAGCTGTGCCTGCAAGTCAGGTTGAATTATTTTTATTGGGCATTTCTTCTGGGTATCATTTGGCCAATCATTGTGATTTGCCTGATTCACAGTCCACATTAGGTATATCTCAGGATCCTCATGTGTGCACTGGCATCTCTGAGCCAAGATGGATTCCTCCAAAGAGGCATATGGATAGAGCATTCCTTGACAATCCTCCCCTTGTACTTAGAAGGAGCTTTTCTGCACATGTGTGGTAGGGAAGTCTTCTAACTTTGGGAACGAGAAATAGGAGGTCTAGGCAGGGCCCAGTCTCCTCTCTTAATTGCTCTGCTATTCTCTTCTTGAAGTTTCCATCAATAGAGAATGAATCTCCAATTGCTTTACTCTTAGGAGGGGGTGGTATCTACCTCCTGCCTCAAACACAGGCTTTTCTTTCTTTTTTTTAAATTAATTTATTTTAATTGTAGGCTAATTACTTTACAATATTGTAGTGGTTTTTATCATACATTGACATGAATCCACCATGGCTGTACATGTGTTACCCATCGAGAACCCCCCCCTTCCCACTTCCCTCCCTATCCCATCCCTCAGAATCATCCCCGGGCACCAGCCCTGTCTCATGCATCGAACCTGGACTGGCGATCTGCTTCACATATGATAATATATATATTTCAATGCTATCTTCTCAAATCATTCCACCCTTGCCTTCTCCCACAGAGTCCAAAAGACTGTTTTTTACATCTGTGTCTCTTCTGCTGTCTCACATATAGGGCTGTCTCATTACCATCTTTCTAAATTCCATATATAAGCGTTAATATACTGTATTGGTATTTTTCTTTCTGACTTACTTCACTCTGTATAATAGGCTCCAGTTTCATCCACCTTATTAGAAGTCATTCAAATGCACTAATGGCTGAGTAATACTCCACTGTGTATATGTACCACAGCTTTCTTATCCATTCATCTGCTGATGGACATCTATGTTTCTTCCATGTCCTGGCTGTTGTAAACAGTGCTGCGATGAACATTGAAGTATATGTGTCTCTTTCAATTCTGGTTTCTTCAGTGTGTATTTCCAGCAGTGGGATTGCAGGGTCATATGGCAGCTCTATTTCCAGTTTTTTAAGGAATCTCCACACTGTTCTCCATAGTGGCTGTACTAGTTTGCATTCCTTCCAACAGTTTAAGAGGGTTCCCTTTTCTCCTCACCCTCTCCAGCATTTATTTTTTGTAGACTTTTTGATAGCTGCCATTCTGACTGGCATGAGATGGTACCTCATTGTCAAACACAGGTCTTTCTTAAGCAGCCCTGGTGAGGGTTTGGGAGTTAAGAACACTCCAGAGGCCAGGAGTCAACTTAGGCTCCACTGAAGCTATGGATGGGGCTCGGCAACCTCCCTCACCCCTCATCCATTCCCCTTGATCTCAGCTCCATCTAGGATGGTGATGCAGCTAGCTTCAGCTTATTGATGACCAGCGTTGTTTAGGACCAGCCCTTGTGGTTCTTATGACTGCAAGACATCCTTCAGCAACAACCATCAGGAGACTTTGAAAAAAAAGAGGCTTTGTTACTTACAAGCTGAAGCTCCAATCCTTTGGCCACCTGATGCAGACTCACTGGAAAAGCTCACTCACTGGAAAAGACCCTGATGCTGGGAAAGATTGAAGGCAGAAGGAGAAGAGGGTGACAGAGGATGAGATGGTTGGATGGCATCACCCACTCGATGGACATGAACTTGGGCAAACGCTGGGAGATGGTGATGGTCAGGGAGGCCTGGTGTGCTGCAGTCCCTGGGGTTGCGAAGAGTCAAACACAACTTGGTGACTGGACAACGACAACAAATCACTTACAAGACCTGGAAATGACACGATACACCTGGGACCACATAATAGGGTCAAAGGAGACAGAGATAAAGCACATGAGCTTGAGGTTCTGCTTTTATTGGGGTTGAGGGTAGAGGTCTAGGGTTTCAAGGGCTCATTATTTATTAGGGAATTTAAAAGATAAGGGAAGTAATTAAAAGAACAGAAAGCTGGTGGGGGGGGGGGCAGGGAGGAGTAGCCCCAGTAGCCAGTTATCTAGATCAACCCATCTCTCCAAAACAAAGAGGCCTCAGAATGAGGAGGCGGTCTGATTTCCATCTAGTTCTGTGGCTGTGATTGTGTTTATTCCAATCAGCCTTCTTTGAAGGGGTTGCCTCAGCACCAAAGCTGAAGTCAGGCACTTGCATTACAAAAATGGAAAAGACCACAGTCAGAGCTTACACTACAGATGGGAAATTTGTCTAGAACACAGCAGTGGAGATCTCTAGTTACTGAGTTTCCATATTCCCATCTGTACCTGTGGTGCCGATCAAGTTTCTAGACCATCCTTTCTATGAACCTGCTCTGACCCTAGCAGTGACTAGCAGAATAGAGCCACTCCACTTGATTGTCAGGAGAAAGTTTTGAGGTCAGTTGCAGAACAAACTGATCTTCATATCACAGTGTGACTTAACTGAAATAACTATCTGTAGAGTCACATAGGAGAAGGCAATGGCACCCTACTCCAGTGCTCTTGCCTGGAAAATCCCATGGACAGAGGAGCTTGGTGGGCTGCAGTCCATGGGGTTGCTATGAGTCAGACATGACTAAGCGACTTCACTTTCACTTTTCACTTTCATGCATTGGAGGAGGAAATGGCAACCCACTCCAGTGTTCTTGCCTGGAGAATCCCAGGGATGGTGGAGCCTGGTGGGCTGCCGTCTATGGGGTCGCACAGAGTCGGACACGACTGAAGTGACTTAGCAGCAGCAGCAGCAGCAGAGTCACTTGACTGTATTATCATGCTAAGGCAGTGAGGTGGTGCGGATCATGTAGACAGAGTATCTCTCTGTTCCCCGTAAGAAATATCTTTCCTACAAAATTCTGACAGCTAGGATTGGCCCTGATCTTCTTATCACACTGCCATGGCCTGCACACTGTCTGTAGCAGAGCCTGCAGTTCCCATGAATGTCTAGACCCCTTCCTGCTCCCCTTTGCCTGCTTCCTCTGACAGACAACTGGACTACACTCCCCAGTGCCCCTCAGGTGAGGGGTCTCCTGGTGAGGGACTTCAGGCCAGTGGAATATGACCAGGATGGATGTGGGCCCCTCTGAGTTCTGGCCTGTAGAAACTGCCCAAGACTATCCTCACCCTCTTTCCCTGGCTAAATACTAAGAACTCCAAAAAGCCAAAGGAAGGAGGGGTAACATGAAGCCAGGATGGGGTTCCCTGAATGACTGTATGGGGCGATTACCCTCACTGCTGTCTGCCCCCTTCAGACCCACAATGGGTGGAAATGGGAGTAAGAAATAAGCCTTCGTCGCATTGAGCCATCCAACTGTGGGGACTGTTTGTTTCCCAGTTAACATAACTAATATAATGACCCTGAAAGGTTTTTTAGGATCTGGAATTCCTAGGATCTTTTTATGTTTTATTGACTTCTAAAAATGTATTTAAATTGTGCTAAAATATAGGTAATATACAAGTTACCAATTTAACCTTTTTAAGCATATAGTTCGATGGTCCTAAGGATGTTCACATTTTTGTGCAACCTTCACTACCATCCATCATCACAACTCTTTTTGTCTTGCAAAACTGAAACTTTGCACCCACTAAACTTCCCATCCCTGGTTCAGCCCTAGCAACCACTTTCTGTCTCTATGTTCCTCATCTGAGTGGAATCATGTAGTATTTGTCCTGTTTAAGTAGCATATTTCACAAAGCAGAATGTCTTCTTCCAGGCTTTTGTAACATCTTTTAGAGTTGTCTTCCTGTTTAAGGTTGTTGTGTGTATAGACCACATTTTGTTTATCTCTTCCTTGGTTGCTTCCACCATTTAGGCATTGCAAATAATACTGCTGTACACCTGAGTGTACAGATGTATTTCCTTGTCATCACTTTCCATTCTTTGGGTGTATATATACCCAGTGACTGAAAAGTTATGACTAACCTAGATAGCATATTCAAAAGCAGAGACATTATTTTGCCATCTAAGGTCCGTCTAGTCAAGGCTATGGTTTTTCCTGTGGTCATGTTTGGATGTGAGAGTTGGACTGTGAAGAAGGCTGAGCGCAAAAGAATTGATGCTTTTGAACTGTGGTGCTGGGGAAGACTCTTGAGAGTTCCTTGGACTGCAAGGGGATCCAACCAGTCTATTCTGAAGGAGATCAGCTCTGGGATTTCTTTGGAAGAAATGATGCTAAAGCTGAAATTCCAGTACTTTGGCCACCTCATGCAAAGAGTTGACTCATTGGAAAAGACTCTGATGCTAGGAGGGATTGAGGGCAGGAGGACAAAGGGACGACCGAGGATGAGATGGCTGGATGGCATCACTGACTCAATGAACGTGAGTCTGAGTGAACTCGAGGAGTTGGTGATGGACAGGGAGGTCTGGCATGCTGAGATTCATGGAGTCGCAAAGAGTCAGACACGACTGAGCGACTGAACTGAACTGAACTGAACTGAACTGAACTGATGGTTGGTCTATTTTTCAGTTTTTGAAGAATTGCCAGACTGTTCTCCAAGGCAGCTGCACCCAATTCCCCCTAGCACAACGGTTTTGATTTCTCTGCATCCTCACTAACTCTTTTTTTCTATTTGGATTTCCTAGGATCTTAATATCCACCACATATGAAGAAAAGAAACAACATGTGACTGCATCAATTACCGTCTGAAATTTTATTCACTATCTGTGGAAATCAGTCCCCAAATTAGAACTATTCCTAAATATTCAAAGTCCACTGTTCTTTCCTTGATGTGTTAACGCAACCACTCTTTCACCCCAAACCAAACTTCAAGGTGGCATGGTGACTTCTGAGCATGAAGTCAGGTTGTAGTTAGCTTTGTGGTTAGTCGGTGACCTCCAGATAACAATTTGCCTCATCAGTGGGCGGTGTTCAGCAAGGTACGGCTCTGGCAGCTCAGCTAGACAGTTTTGTTTGTGTGAGAGTATTGTAACCTTGTTGTTGTTGTTCAGTCACTAGGTCTTGTCCGACATTGGTCTATTTTTCAGTTTTTGAAGAATTGCCAGACTGTTCTCCAAGGCAGCTGCACCCAATTCCCCCTAGCACAACGGTTTTGATTTCTCTGCATCCTCACTAACTCTTTTTTTCTATTTGGATTTCCTAGGATCTTAATATCCACCACATATGAAGAAAAGAAACAACATGTGACTGCATCAATTACCGTCTGAAATTTTATTCACTATCTGTGGAAATCAGTCCCCAAATTAGAACTATTCCTAAATATTCAAAGTCCACTGTTCTTTCCTTGATGTGTTAACGCAACCACTCTTTCACCCCAAACCAAACTTCAAGGTGGCATGGTGACTTCTGAGCATGAAGTCAGGTTGTAGTTAGCTTTGTGGTTAGTCAGTGACCTCCAGATAACAATTTGCCTCATCAGTGGGCGGTGTTCAGCAAGGTACGGCTCTGGCAGCTCAGCTAGACAGTTTTGTTTGTGTGAGAGTATTGTAACCTTGTTGTTGTTGTTCAGTCACTAGGTCTTGTCCGACTTTGTGCAACCCTATGGACTGCAGAGTTTCAGGCTTCATTGTCTTTGCCTTTCTCTGGAGCAAATCAACAAGAAATGTAAATTCCCTTCCAAAAATAGATTTCAAGAAATTGAGAACTTTTAAAATTACTTTCCATAGGAATTTCCACAGTGCCCAAAATTCTACTTAAAAAGACTCCTAAAGTTCAACTTGGTGTGAAATTCAAAATAAACCCAAAAAACCTTCTTACATTTGCTGTGTAGAAACAACAGCTAAAGCTTCTTTAAAAAATCGTATTTTATCATTCCCATATACACACTGCTATATACAACAGATAATAAATAGGAACCTACTGTAGAACACAGGAAATTCTACTGAATACTCTGTAATAGCTTACAAGGGAAAAGAATCTGAAAAAGAATAGATATATGTTTAGTGGAGTAAAAGTCACTCAGTTGTGTCTGACTTTTGTGACCCCACAGACGGTAGCCTGCCAGGCTCCTCTGTCCATGGAATTCTCCAGGCAAGAATACTGGAAGGGATTGCTATGCCCTCCTCCAGGGAATCTTTCCAACCCAGGGATCGAACCCAGGTCTCCTGCATTGTAGGCATATTCTTTACTGTCTGAGCCACCAGGGAAACCCAGATATATGTGTATGTATAAGTAAACCACTTCACTGTATACCTGAAACTAATGCCACATTGTAAATCAACTATACTCCAACATAAAATGAAAATTAAAAGAAAAGATGGTCAACCTCTATCTTATAGGAGTTCCAGAAAGAAGAATAGGAAAATCAAAGCAAAGGCAATTATCAGGGAAATTACAGAGAGTTTCCCATTGTACAAATGGCCAAAATTGAGATGGCCTGTTACATCTTAACTGGATGAATGGGAAAAGACCCTGCAATGTGACACATCACCATGAAATTTGGAACCAGATAAATAGAAACTGTAAGAGAATTCCAAAGTTAGGTGAAGGGACTGATGAACCCTAAACTGGCACCAATAACACCAAATGCTAGAAGTCAGAGGCACACCGGAGGAGTCTTGGGAAGTGGAACTACCAGCAAAAAATGTATGAACTTTACTGTATTGGTGTTTTTCTTTCTGGCTTACTTCACTCTGTATAATCGGCTCCAGTTTCATCCATCTCATTAGAACTGCGTCAAACTTATTCTTTTTGAGGGCTGAGTAATACTCCATTGTGTATATGTACCATTGCTTTCTTATCCTTTCATCTGCTGATGGACATCTGGGTTGTTTCCATGTCCTGGTGATTATAAACAGTGCTGCAATGAACACTGGGGTACACGTGTCTCTTTCAATTCGGGTTTCCTCAGTGTGTATGCCCAGCAGTGGGATTGCTGGGTCACAAGGCAGCTCTACTTGCAATTCTTTCAGGAATCTCCACACTGTATTCCATAATGGCTGTACTAGTTTGCATTCCCACCAACAGTGTAAGAGGGTTCCCTTTTCTCCACATCCTCTCCAGCATTTATTGCTTGTAGATTTTTGGATCACAGCCATTCTGACTGGTGTGAAGTGGTACCTCATTGTGGTCTTGATTTGCATTTCTCTGATAATGAGTGATGCTGAGCATCTTTTCATGTGTTTGTTAGCCATCCGTATGTCTTCTTTGGAGAAATGCCTGTTTAGATCTTTGGCCCATTTTTTGATTGGATCATTTGTTTTTCTGGAGTTGAGGTGCATAAGTTGCTTGTATATCTTTGAGATTAGTTGTTTGTCAGTTGCTTCATTTGCTATTGTTTTCTCCCATTCAGAAGG
>SJYC01116057.1:0-36692 GCA_006408675.1 Madoqua kirkii
GATCATTTATTTTTCTGGAGTTGAGCTGCATAAGTTGCTTGTATATCTTTGAGATTAGTTGTTTGTCAGTTGCTTCATTTGCTATTGTGAAATATAGTTAGTTTATAATACTGTGTTAGTTTCAGGTGTACAGCAAAGTGAGTAAGTGATATTTCATACATATACATATATATCCATTCTTTTTTAGATTCTTTCCCCATGTAGACTGTTACAGAGTATTGGGTACAATGTCCTGTCCTGTACAGTAGGCCCTTATTAGTTTTCTAATTTATACATAGTAGTGTGTGTGTGTCAATCTCAATCTCCCAATTTATCTCTCTCCAAAAACCCCCAACCTCCACCCTTATCCCCTGGGACTACAGTAGTGGTGACCCATATGTTCATGGGATTAGATCTGGTGGACAGAGGCCCTGAAGAACTACGGACAGAGGTCTGTGACACTGTACAGGAGGCAGTGACCGAAGCCGTTCCAAAGAAGAAGAAATGCAGGAAGGCAAAGTGCTGTCTGAGGAGGCTTTACGAATAGCTGAGAAGAGAAGAGAAGAGAAACACAAGGGAAAAGGGAAAGATGTACAGAGAATAGCAGGGAGAGATAAAGTCTTCTTAAATGAACGATACAAAGAAGTAAAGGAAAACAATATAATGGGAAAAACTGGAAATATCTTCAGTGAAACTTGGATATATCGAGGGAACGCTTCATTCAACGATGGGCACAATAAAGGAAAGGCAGAATAAATACCAAACAGGCAGAAGAGATTAAGAAGCAGCAGCAAGAATACACAGAAGAACTACACAAAAAGGTCTTACTGACCCAGATAACCACGTGGTGTGGTCACCCACCCAGAGCCAGCCGTCCTGGAGGGTGAAATCAGGGGGCTGTAGGGAGCACTAGTAAAGCAAAGCCAGTGGGAGCGACGGAATTCTAGCTGAGCTACGTGAACTCTAAGAGATGACGCTGTCACAGTCAATATGTTAGCAAATTTGGAAAACTCAGCAGTGGCCACAAGGTTGGAAAAGGTCGGTTTTCATTCCAGTCCCAAAGAAGGACGTGCTGAAGAATGCTCAGACCACTGTAAACCCGTGTTCACCTCACATGCTGGACAGGTCATGCTCAAAATGCTGCAAGCTAGGCTCCAGCAGTGCCTGAAACAAGGACGTTCAAAAGTACAAACTGGGTTTCAAAAAGGCAGAGGAACCAGAGATCAAATTGCCAATATCTGTTGGATCCCAGACAAACCAAGAAAATTCTAGAAAAACACCTACTTCTGCTTCATTGCCTATGCCGAAGCCTTTGACTCTGGATCACAACAACTGTGGAAAGTCCTTAAAGAAATCGGGATACAAACCACCATACCTCTCTCCCAAGAAACTTGTATGTGGGTCAAGAGGCAACAGTCAGAATCAGACATTGAACAATGGACTGGTTCAAAATTGGGAAAGGACGATGCCACGGCTTTACACTGTCTCTCTGTTTATTTAACTTATATACAGAATACATCGTGCAAAATGCCCGATGAATTTTGGATGAATGAATCACACGCTGGAAACAAGATTACCAGGAGAAATATCAACAGCCTCAGATATGCAAATGATTCCACTTTAATGGCAGAAAATGAAAAGGAGCTAAAGAGTTTCTTGATGAAGGTGAAAGAGGAGAGTGGAAAAACTGCTTTAAATCTAAACATTTTAGAAAATAAGATCATGGTAACCAGTCCCATCACTTCATGGCAAATAGATGGGGGAACAATGGAAACAGTGACAGACTTTCTTTTCTTGAGCTCCAAAATCACTGCAGATGGTGACTGTAGCCCTGAAATTAAAATGTGCTTGCTCCTTGGAAGAAAAGCTATGGCCATCGTAGAAAACAGATTAAAAAGCAGAGACATTACTTTATCAACAAAGGCCTATCTCATCAAAACTATGGTTTTTCCAGTAATAATGTATGGATGTGAGAGTTGGTCCATAAAGAAGCCTGAAGGCCAAAGAATTGATGCTTTTGAACTGTAGTGTTGGAGAAGACTCTTGAGAGTCCCTGGGACTGCAAAGAGATCAAACCAGTCCATCCTAAAGGAAATCAATCCTGACTTCACTGGAAGGACTGATGCTGAAGATGAAGCTCCAATACTTTGGCCACCTGATGTGAAGAGCTGACACATTAGAAAAAGCCCTGATGCTGGGAAAGACTGAGGGCAAGAGGAGAAGGGGATGACAGAGGATGAGCTGGCTGGACGGCATCGCTGACTCAGTGCACGTGAGTTTGGTCAAGCGCCGCGAGTCGGTGATGGGCAGGGAGGCCCGGCGCGCTGCAGCGCCGGGGGTCTCACAGAGACCAACACGCCTGAGCGACTGAGCGACAGCGGCGACCAGCAGGCTCCCCGGTGGCCCAGACAGTGGGGATCTTCCCACGGTGCAGGAGACCCGGCTCTACTCCGAGGTCGGGAAGACTGCCTGGAGAAGGAAGTGGAACCCACTCCAGCATTCCTCCCTGGAGGTTCCCATTGAGAGAGGAGCCTGGAGAGCCACGGTCCCTGGGGTCCCGGAGACTCGGACGCGACGGAGGCGCATCAGCGCGAGCGAGCACCCGGGCTGTGAGCCTCGCCCAGCCGGGCGCTTGTCCGAGTTCTGTCTCCAGCCGTGGCAGTCTCCTGCGCTCGCTGGTTAGAACTGGGTTATTTCTTTGTACCGAACGGTACGCTCTTCCTCTATTTGAAACGCCAACACTGTGCCCATTTTCAGAAAGCAGCTTGACTTCTAAAGCTCTCTAGAATCATCAGTTTATCTGAAACCTTTGCGCCGAACTCCACATCTATGTGCACAGTTAATCCCTCTCTTCTTGGTCTTCCTTTTCTTGTATAGACGTATGTTTTTATATGGATAGTTGTATATTATGGTTTGCGCTCATATCGGCCCCACTCCCCTCCACCACGACCCATCGCCCTTGCTTGGCACATGTGCTGAGTGTGTCTGCGGTCACTTCAGCCGTCTCTGACTCTCTGTGGCCCCACGGACTGGAGCCCGCCAGGCTCCTCTGCCCATGGGATCCTCCAGGCGAGAATGCTGGAGTGGGCTGCCATGCCCGCTTCAGGGGCTCTCCCCTGCCCAGGGATCAAATCCGAGTCTCCCATGAGTTCTGTACCACTAGTGCCCCCGGGGAAGCCCTTTTTGCAAGATGCAAATAAATAAAAACCTGGTCTATATTGCTGTATATTGCTAATAGAATTTGATCTTGTTCAGGTTTTTTGTCTTTACAGATTCTTACCGTTACTTACATCAAATTTTATGTAAGCAGTGGATACTATTTATTTAGGCAAAGTCTTTATTTTGAGCATGTGGTGTAACTTACAATTTTTTATATCATAAGAACATTAAATAAAAACCCTTATGATTAAGTCTAGGTGCTTATCTCTGGTTATTTCCTTAGGCGAGATTCTGGGAATTGAACTGTGGCATCCAAGGTTATGCAAACATGCCTCTTGTCATTGCCCTCAAATCTATTCTCATACGAAATGCAGAGTAGAGTAGGCTCAGTTTACGCCACTGGTCCTTTAAAGAAGTGCATTTTTGATGGGGAAAATGGCAGATCATCACGGTCTGTTACTGTTACGTTTCAAATGTTGAATATTTATAAGATTGAACATTTCTCCTTGATCTTGTTGGTCATACTTGGTCTAATATTTTCTGAGTAGCTTGTTTATATCTTGTGCCTATGGGCCGGGTCCTCACATTTTGGTCAGACTCCTTCAGTCCCCTGTTCTGCCTGGCTACATGGCCACGCAGAGAGGTAAAGTGGTGGGGGTGCCCTCCAGCTGGACCTCAGAGATCTCACTGCTGGACTGTGGTCAGAATAAAATATGCTGCAGTCACGAGCAGTTAAATCTCAGTAAGCAACTAAGCTAACCTTTGGAATAAATCCACACACTCCTGAGGACTGTCCGCTATAATAGCACTGCTAAACAGCAGACAAATGCTTTGAGTTTTATAACTTAAGCTTTGCCATCCCTTCAGAAGAGGATTACTTTTCTGAAAACATATTTGCCTGCAAAGAACCTTGGGGCTTGTATGCTCCTTCTGCATTTAACCAGCTGTTAAAAGATCCCTCGGAAGCTGTGACCTGCAGAGGTTCAATCTACTTTGGCTAGTAAATCAGTTAAGCCTGGGAGTTCCCTGTGACTTTTTATTTAAAGACACGTTAGCGATCCTAAAAATACTTCTCTCTAAGTAGAGGAGGGGAAAATGATTCACGAGTGGTTCAAACATAGCCAGAGTCTGTCTATCAAGACACTTTGATCATCACGCCGGCCAGAGCACACGTCTCCCTCCGTGTGCATTTGTCTGCCAGCTCTGCTCCACGCGCTCCGCGAAAGGGAGCAGCCGCAGAGAAGACGCTCTTTGCCCTTGAAGAGCTCAACTCTGGTGAAAGAAAAATACACACATACATGCATGTGTGCGTATATATGCACACATATTCATACTCGTCATATATATATATATACACACACACACAGGATATCAGGTGATAAGTGTTATATTTTGGGGCTTCCCAGGGACTCAGTGGTAAAGAACCTGCCTGCCAATCCAGGAAATGCAAGAGGACTAGCGTTCCATCCCTGGGTTGGAAAGGCCTCTGAAAGAGGACATGGCAACCCACACCAGCGTTCTTGCCTGGAAACTCCCATGGACCGAGGAGTCTGGTGGACGACAGTCCATGGGTCACCAAGAGTCACACGTGGCTAAGTGACTGAGCACATTATACTATTACAGGTATGTTCAGGAAACTAGAAGAATATAAAGAAAAAGAATAACCACAGACTGGAAAAAACTTTCCAAGAAAGCTGATATTTTTACCAAGTTTCAAGAGAGGGGTAGCAGTTTACTGAGCAGAGAAGAAAGGAGAAAAATGAGAGCTACACCTGACAGCAGAGAAGCCAGGACTGTCCCTGTGGTTAAGGACACGCTTACATGGGCACCTGGTGGGGACCTCAGCACGTCAGACTGCTGGCTCTCCTCCGGATTGCTATCTCTACCCTGGGGTTTTATGCTGCAAACAGACTCCAGAAACGTGTGTGTCAGCTTAAACAGAAAGCACACTGTCCAACTGAAACACTAATGCAAATTAAGAAGGAGAGATAAAAGAAGGTCCCCGAGCCCCCAGACGCACGGAGGACCTCTGCTGTGGAACGTACATCCTCCTCCCGCGGGGCCGCAATCTGAAGGGCAACCTTGTCTAACTGCCATGCTGTGGGTTTCTTTGGGTGCAGTGCTTTCTATTGTATTTGAAAATTTCAAGCCGACATACGGCTGCAACCAGAACAGAAAACAGTGCATTTGACAAGGAACGCCCTGCGATGTTTACCGCAGTTACTTCTTTCTCTGGGTGTGCAGTCTCAAATACGGGTGTTTTGAACTACAGTCTCATGGGCTATGGATAATAATCCCTGTGAAAATGATACTCTTTTAGCTTTTGATAGACTCCCAAATATGCAAGCCGTACACTCTTGACCAAGAAAAGAGAGTGGTTTTCTATACCAGGAGAAATAGAGTACAATGTATTACTTTGACAACCTTGAAGGTGACTTTTCCAAGCCATTGATTAGCAGGTCCATGCCCTGAAATCCAAGTCAGGGAGATTCATTACAGTTCTTTCAGTCACTAGGGTATTAAAAACCAAAATGCTTCATTAACTCAGAAGTGGGCTATGCCATGTGGCAATATGAGGTGACTTGACTTTGGTGACAAAGCCATCTACGCATATTCTTTGGGTTTCAACACAAAAGGAAGTAGTTGTTTTTTACATTAGAAATAAAAGCAATCATTTTTCCTACCACTATTCACTTTTGCCTGTTTGGTCAAAAAGTACAGATTCCTGGGAAGCGCTTTGGTACAGGTGAAGTCTAAAGAGGAACAGGCAGGGCTGGACTTGGTCGGTCAGAGAGTTCCAGCAGATTTCTATGACGATGGTCCACCAGGAAGACTTTAAAGCGGTTTGGAGAGTTGAGGAAATAGGAGTGTGGGGTGACCGACCAGCAGGAAGGACAGAGAATAATTGCTATTTTCTTTTCCATTTATATTTTGAAACAAACAAACAAAACAAAGGACTTAGTGAAAGGCCCTTTTCTCTGGTTTTTTCCAGAGCTGAAAACATAGCGTTAAATAGATCTGCATTAGTTATCATAAAGCTGGTTTCGGATATGGACATAATCCTTTTCAATAAGCAATTCTTCTTTTAAAAGGAACTGAAAACAAGCCTGTAGTCAGTGTGACCCTGCACTCCGACAGAGCCCTTCCTGTGCGACGGCAGCTGGGTGAACGGCAGGACTCTGCGGTGGATTTTTCTGGCCCTGCCCGCCTAGGAAGTCGTATTATCTCAGGAAGCGTAGCCGCCGCTTCAACTTTCCTAAGCCTCAGTGTCTTCATCTGAAAACAATGGACATAAGAGCACTATTCCTCCTGTCTATCCAATAGGTAGTTTCAAGAATCAAATTAGATAATGAGAAGCCTGTGTGTGCTTTAGTGTACTATATGTGTTCATTACATTCGTATCCATCCTGTGTGTACCAGAGAAGTATTTTCAGCCCATTACCTTATTTAATCTTTATCACAACACTGTGAGGTCAGTAGTAAAATGCAGAGAAGTTGTAACATAATCAATGTTATTACTATTTCTTCTTTATACTCCATTATTTAGACGTTTGTGATGTGGAGATGATTTCAACATAATCCCTGACTTCAGGAGACAAGCGGAATGAGCCTTGGTGGCCCCATGGTTGAGACTCCACACTCCCAGTGCAGGAGGCTGGGTTCAGTCCCTGGTCAGGAAATTAAGGTCCTGTATGCTCTGTGGAGAGGGCATAAAAAGAGAGACAAACAGTCTACTAGAAAGACACAGGTGTAAATAGTGTCCGCTCAGTCGTGTCAGACTCTTTGTGACCCCGTGGACTATACAGTCCATGGAATTCTCCAGGCCAGAATACTGGAGTGGGTAGCCGTTCCCTTCTCCAGGGGATCTTCCCAACCCAGGGATTGAACCCAGGTCTCCCACATTACAGGCGGATTCTTTACCAGCTGAGCCACAAGGGAAATCCAAGAATATTGGAGTGGGCAGCCTATCCCTTCTCCAGGAGATCTTCCCAATCCAGGAATCGAACTGGGTCTCTTGCATTGCAGGTGGATTCTTTATCATTGGAGCTATGAGGGACCCCCTGGTATTAGTAAACTGAAGTATAATGGGATAAAGGATAAAGGATATGAAAAGAATAGATATGAGACAGAGTTTGCACAGATGAGGATGTTAACTCTCCTCACTGCCAGCGATAGAGGGTGATAGAGAAAGGAGAAATGTGTGTGTGTGTGTGTGTGTGTGTGTGTGTGTAGGGAACAGTTTATATGTCAGAGAATGCTTCCTCTTGGATAACTTTAAATGTATATCTTAGTATCTTCTGAGAGACTAGGTTGACTTGGCAGCTTGAAAGTGGAGAGCAGGTTGAAAAAAAATGAGGGTGCCTCTTAAGAAGATAAACGAGCATTAAGCAGATGCTGACTCACATTAGCTTGTATTAACATAAGTGCTTAATAATAAAACAATGAAGTAAATTCTGTAGACAGCAGGAACGTTTAGAATCTATCTTGCATTTACTACTAGTGACCAGATGTTACTTGAAGACAAAATAATACCGACGTTAGCGCGTCTGTCATCTTTCCTTTCCTTCCTGCTGCTTGAGCTGCATTTGTTCCGGCATGAGTTAGCATCATTTGCAGACTGGGGCACTCTCCGTATCCTTCTTTTCTGTAGGCTATGTGGTCTCTGATAATTATGCGACCGCTCTTTTTCCCTCCTCTAATTCCATCTGAAGACTCTCAGAGTCAAGCAACTTAGGGCCATAAAGTTCAAAATGGTCGACACATCTTGGAGTGGGTAGAATTCTGTGTAGCGGGGATCAAAGCACAGAGTTGCGACAGACGGCGTTGCAGCGTGGGGGACGGGACCCCTGCTCCCGTTATTCACTCCACGGTGTGTCCCTGCCCACTGCCCGTGTGCACCCTGAACGGCGTCTATGTCTCCACTCCATCAGTGCTGGCCTTGGCCATGTGACCTGGTTTGGTGAAGACATGACTTGAGCACGAGGTTTAAAAGTGTTTTTGTGGCTTAGTTTGCCTTCTCTGCTCCTTGATCCATTAGAAAATCATGCCTCAGACAGTGGTCACCCCTTCAGCTTGGACCCCAGAATGAGGCATGGTGGACCAGAACCAAACCTGGCCGGCAGCCGGGAGCCAAGTCCCGCCAAACTCCTCAAAACTACAGCTTTGTATTTCAACAGCAGTCTTTTTCTACATGCCTGTCAATGGGACTTGGTGTTGGTTTTTATGCAGCAAAAATCTATTAATAGGCACTTTGGAAGACAGTTTGACAGTGCTTCTGAAGTTAAACACATACTGTTTCATTCAACAATTCTACTCCTAGAGATTTATATAAGAGAAACAAAGCAAATGTCTATAATAGTCGTAAACTGAAGCAATCTGAATGTCCATCGACAGGTGAATGGATAAATTGTGGTAAATCTGTACAATGGGATAGAGAATTAAAAGGAAACTAAAAACCTACTGATACAGAACAACCTGGATGAATCTTAAAGCATTATGCTAAATGCTGGGAGCCACGCTGAAACACTATATACAGTGGGTTTCTGCTTGTATGGACATTTAGAAAGGGCAGAGTTATCTTGACAGAAAGCCAATCAGTGGTTGCCAAAGCCCAGGAAGAGATTAAGTACAAAGAGAAAATGACTTATGGGGACGATAAAAATATGACATAGCACTACTGTGGTGGTGGTTCCATGACTATATACATTTCTCAGAACTCATCGAATTAAACATTTGTAATTGGTAAGTTTTTGCAAAACTGCTTTTTAAAAATTAAATAGCAATTGTGAATTTCACAAATGATGAACAGTACTATTGTCAAACAACAAATTTAGCAAACTATTAAAATCAATTGCTACAGCAGTTCTTTCTGGTTCATGGTATGCTTAATGACTTGATAGTATTTCCTTTATTAATGACTCTCCTAGTTCTAAAGAAGTACCTAATGTTTCCATTTACTACATAAACACTTTAATAAGTATTTGTATTCTTAAAACTCAGCAGCAGTGTGTAAAGCTTGTTGTTGTTTTTATTGTTTTAGCCCCTAAGTCGTGTCTAACTGTTTGTGACCCCACTGACTGTAGCCCACCAGGCTCTTCCTTCCATGGGATTGCAGGCGAGGGCACTGGAGTGGCTCACCATTTCCTTCTCCAGGGGATCTTCCTGACCCAGGGACTGAACCCATGTCTCCTGCATGGGCAGGCATCTTCTTTATCTCTGAGCCACCAGGGAAGCCCTCATGTGTAAAATAAGCCTCATAAATTAGAATAAAGATATGGTTATTTCACTCTTAAATATCCACAATGACTAATGCACCTATTGCATGCCACGCATTTTCTTGAACTTTGAAATCAAATGGATCAGTGTTACCCTCATTTTTCTTCACACTGAGTTTCATGCAGGACTGAGTTTACATCACAGCAACTGCTGGAAACTCAGCTTTGCAAGGATATGGCATCATCAGAAGGGATATAGCGTGGTCTAACATGGAAACCATGAATGACCTCAACATAATAATTTAATGTCTGACATATGTCAGTGTGTTTTCTTAAAATGTTTAAATTATTCTTTCAAGTCATTGTAACTTTGGTTACTGCCAGAGTTTACGAACTGTGAGATTAATGCAAGAATCCATTTCTACCACATTTAACATTGTGTGGGAGGAGGTCTTTGAAATCTCTGTAAATGTAAATTAAAATATTATTTTGAAATGACTTTGATGTATCACATTGCTTTCTCCCATGGAGCCCCTTAATTTTAAAAGGGTAGTATTACGATCTCCTTACTGACTCCCAGCTCAAGACCTCATAATGGGGTGTTGGATGCTAGAACCCTAAACGTAAGCTCAAGAGCTCTTCTCAAGGAAGATGAGAGGAGTAGACACACGGGGAGGAGAGACACCTTCACAGCCCAAGGGCTCGGGTGAGTTTGAGCTATGCTGTGCAGGTGCAGATCCAAATGCTTGGGATAAGAGAAATCGTTTCTAATGTGGCGTGAAAACACTGTGCAATCCAGATGCAGAGTTAGCAAGACCCGGGATTCCGCTTCACACAGTGTGGGTGCATCTTTCTGTTAGGAGTTTCCAGAGTTTGAGCACAGTGACAAAGGGCACCTAAGTAAGATGGAACCTGCTGTCTTCTTGCTAACATTTGTGATTTAAGGGGGGAAGCAATCAGAGAGAGGCAGCCTGTGGTCAGATACCCTGTAAGGCACCTGCCGCGAGGGCAATGGCATCAGGAGCGTGTGAGCAGCCAGATACGGAGCCACTCGGATCGCGGGGTGACGGCACGCTCCAGAGTCCTCCAGTCAGCTCGCGTGGGGGGCCTCCCACGGGTCTCTCGCTCTCTTTGGACACCAGTCCCTCACTGTTGAGTAAAATCCTGGCTTTGCTTATCTCTACGGACTCTTCCAGCGCTTACTTCCTATAACCGTCTAAAGTGCGGTGTATGAGAACAATTATAACTTCCACGAATCTTCATGAGGAAAACTCCAAACTCCCAAATTTATGTAAGAAACAGTGATCCTTTTAAAGCAATTATGCTTTATTTTCATGTTAGACTATTCAGTACTTTTAAAAAATACAAACACAAAAACCCCTTTCATAGGGACTAAATGGGGGCTTACCAAGTTTTCTTGGAATAAACGTCTCAACCTAGTGATGATGTTTCGGTTTGGAAGCCGGAGGACGTAGCTGTTCATCTTACCATTCTGCAAAGATGGATGCATGTCTGCATTGTGAGAGGTCGGTGTGTGGAAGCTGCTATTTTTAATCCTCCTCTGAGGGAAAGAAATGATTTTAACATGAAATACATCAAAGACAGAAAGAACAAATCTCCAGATTTAGCTATTTTTGTAGATGGTAGAAGACTCTCTGTAATAAAGATGAATAAAATACTCTGCCAGCACCAACTAAAAGGAGGCAAAAGATAGAGTGTTTGCTGGCTTTGAGGCTAAAGCAGTTACTTCTCTGACAATCTTTTATCGTCACTGTCTGTTATAACACTTTCTTGTTTGTGGTATTGTAGAAAAGCTTCTTTTTAAAGTCTGAGGACTAATATATCAGCAAAAATGATGAGGTTGTAATACAAGGAGTTGTCCTTTTTGAGAACTGTAGCCTTTTACTTAACTTCTTGAAACTTCTGAATTTGGCTGTTCAGAGTGGTGTCTCTGTATGTGTTGGTACCTGAATATGGATGTGTGTTTGTAATCATCCTAGTATTTTTTAAACATTTTACTTCATTAAGATGTTGTAAAAATTCTTCATAAGTTCTTCCTTTCACTATTTTATTTCTTGGGGGGGTTTGCTTAAATATTTATTGAGTTCCTATTATACTCTGGACATTGAAGATACCAAGATATAAAAAACACAGTCTGTTTGGAGAGTGGTGTGTAACACGTGAGAACACACCTTCGGTGACTCTTCCAAAACGAGAAGGATGAAGTGAGGGACAGACAAAGATGAGTAGTGATCTGTGTGTGAGAGAGGGCTTCTGCAGGAATCCACAGCCTTGACTCAAATTTTGGTCCGTGAGCCACAGCCTTGGCACCGTCTGAGAGTTCACTAGAGGTGCAGAAACTCCGTCCCTACCCTTGAACTACTGAGCATGAATCTCCATTTTCACAAGATCCCAGCTGATTGTTAGGCATTAAAGTTTGTGAGGGTCGTTCTTCATAAAGCTTGCTATTTTACCTGTTAAAGAAAAGAGAATGAAATCTGTAGAAAGGAGACTGTCAATAAACTATTGGAGCAGCAGTGGAGAGGAAGACCCCATGCCTGATGAGCCTCTGTGATCTGAAAGGATACATGCACCCTGGTGTTCACTATTTTCAGCAACCAGGACATGGGAGCAAACTTTGTCCATCAGGGGACGAGTGGATAAAGAAGATGGGGCGCATACCTACAGGAGAATACTCAGCCTTAAAAAGAATGAGATAACGCCGCTTGCAAATAGCAACACGGGCGAACCCAGAGACTGTGACTGTCCTGCTAAGTGAAGTAAGTCAGACGAGAAGGAGAAATATCACATGACACCCTTTATATGCAGAATCGAAAAAAATGACAGAAATGAATCTCTGAAATAGAGACTCACAGACTTGGAGAATGAGTTCCTGCTCGCTTTGAGGGAAGAGAAGAGCTGAGGGTCAGTGGGGAGTTCGGGATGGACATGTACACACTATGCATTTGAAATGAATGGCCAAGAAGGACCTAGTGTACAGCACGTGAAACTGTGCATTGTTGTGTGGCAGCCTGGATGGGAGGGAGCTTGCAGGCAAATGGATCCGCGGATATGTACAGCTGAGGCCCTTCACTGTTCACCCGGATCTATCACAATGCTGGTAGTTGGCTAAGGGTGTGTGAATCAGCCGCTCAGTTGCATCCCATTCTTCATGACCCTGCAGACTGCACGTAGCCTGCCAGGCGCCTCTGTCCATGGGATTTTTCAAGCATGAATACGGAGCGGGTTGCCAGTTTCCTCCTCAGGAGGATCTTCCCTACTCAGGGATCAAACCAGCATCTCCTATGTTTCCTGCATTTCAGGCGGATTCTTCACCTGCTGAGCTATCAGAGAAGCCCCTTAATTGGCTACACTCCAATGTGAAATAAAAAAGTTTAAAAAATAGTCTGTGAGCACTTGTAACAGACTCTTGGGGAATGAGAGTAGCCATTGGTGATGTTGAAGCTGGCTATTACCAAGCCAAATGATTACATGCTGTAATCCACACAGTTTTCTCCAATACGACTCCTGTAGCTCCTCAGCTGCTCACAGACATCCAACTCTTTGTGACCCCATGGACTGCAGCGTGCCAGGACTCCCTGTCCATCACCCATTCCTGGAGCTTACTCAAATTCATGTTCAGCGAGTCACTGATTCCATCCTAGCATCTCATCCTCTGTCATCCACTTCTCCTCCCGCTTTCAGTCTTTCCCAGCATCACAGTCTTTTTTCTGAGGAGTCCCTTCTTCACATCAGGTGGCCAAAGTACTGGAGTTTCAGCTTCAGCATCAGTCCTTCCAATGAAGACCCAAGACTGATCTCCTTTAGGATGGACTGGTTGGATCTCCTTGCAGTCCAAGGGACTCTCAAGAGTCTTCTTCAATACCACAGCTCAAAAGCATCAATTTTTCAGTGCTCAGCTTTCTTTAAATTCCAACTCTCACATCCATACATGACTACTGGAAAAACCACAGCTTTGATTAGACGGACCTTTGTCAGCAAAGTAATGTCTCTGCTTCTGAATATGCTGTTTAGATTTGTCATAGCTTTTTTTCCAAGGAGCAAGCATCTTTTAATTTCATGGCTGCAGTCACCATCTGCAGTGATTTTGGAGCCCCCAAAATAAAGTCACTCAGTATTTCCATTGTTTCTCCATCTATTTGCCATGAAGTGATGGGGCCAGATGCCATAATCTTCATTTATTAAAAGTTGAATTTTAAGCCAGTTTTCTCACTCTGCCCTTTCACTTTCACCAAGAGTCTCTTTAGTTCTTTGCTTTCTGCCAGAAGGGTGGTATTATCTGCATATCTGAGGCTATTGATATGTTTCCCAGCAGTCTTAATTCCAGCATGTGTTTCATCCAGATGAGCATTTTGCATGATGTACTCTATATAAGTTAAATATAGGGTGTAGGGTGACAATATACAGCCTTTATGTACTCCTTTCCCAATTTGGAACCAGTTGATTATTCAATGTCCAGTTCTAACTGTGGCTTCTTGAACTGCATACAGACTTCTCAGGAGGCAGGTCAGGTGGTCTGGTATTCCCATCTCTTGAAGAATTTTCCAGTTTGTCCTGTTCTACACAATCAAGGCTGGATGAAGCACAAGCTGGAATCAAGATTGCTGAGAGAAATATCAATAACCTTAGGTATGCAGATGACACCACCCTTCTGGAAGAAAGCAAAGAAGAAATAAAGAGACTCTTGATGCAAGTGAAAGGGCAGAGTGAGAAAGTTGCCTTAAAATTCAACATTCAAGTAATGAAGATCATGGCATCTGGTCCCATCACTTCATAGAAAATAGATGGGGAAATAATGGAAACAGTGAGGGACTTTATTTCTGGGGGCGCCAAAATCACTGCAGATGGTGACTACAGTCATGAAATTAAAAGATGCTTGCTCCTTGGAAGAAAATCTATGACCAACCTAGGCAGCATATTCAAAAGCAGAGACATCACTTCGCTTACAAAAGTTCATCTAGTCAAAGCTATGGTTTCTCCAGTAGTCATGTATGGATGTGAGTTGGGCTACAAAGAAAGCTGAGTGCTGAAGAATTGATGCTTTTGAACTGTGGTGTTGGAGAAGACTCTTAAGAGTCCCTTGGACTGCAAGGAGATCCAACCCGTCCATCCAAAAGGAAATCAGACCTGAATACTCATTGGAAGGACTGATGCTGAAGCTGAAATTCCAATACTCTGGCCACCTGATGCAAAGAGCTGACTCACTGGAAAAGACCCTGAGGCTGGGAAAGATTCAAAGGTGGGAGGAGAAGGGGACAACAGAGGATGAGAAGGTTGGATGGCATCACTGACTCAGTGGACATGAGTGTGAGCAAGCCTGGGAGCTGGTGATGGACAGGGAGGCCTGGCGTGCTGCCGTCCATGGGGCTGCAAAGAGTCGGACACGACTGAGCAACTGAACTGAACTGAACTGAACACAGTCAAAGGTGTTGGTGTAATCAAAAAAGCAGACGTAGATGTTTTCCTGGAATTCTCTTGCTTTTTTGATGATCCAAGGGGTCATTATAGCCAGTCATGGGGTAGGAAAATCTGATCTGAGGGTGATCCTGTGCGTTTAACTCACAAGTAGTAAAGATGCCATATTGGCTTAATTAATTAATTAAAGATCAGCAATAAGCTTCCACTCGAATACCTGTGGGGAAGACATGGGGCATACCGCATAGATGGGAAGTTGCTGTTGGGAACAGCTCTTCTTTTTTACGCCATGTACAGTCTAGAATTTGGTTTTGAAATGAGTCTTTTTCATTTCCATGGAACCACAGTCTGAGGGTAGGCTCAGAGTCAGTGTAAAATGTGAGAATTCGCGTGGTCACGTTAACCATCGGAGGTCCCTTGAATGTTTTAGTGCAAATAGTAGCGGCACATCCCAGTTCGTCGAGGGTCCTCCTCCGGCATTTACACAGATTATTATTTTTTTGTTCCTGATGAATGTTCTATGAGTTGGCTAGCTCATGTTTAGGGACAATTTTGTATGGAAATAATAAGGCTTCAAATTTTTCTGTCGCATTCAACCCTGAACCCTTCCCTACATCTCGAAGGCTTCCTGGCACTACGTTCACGAGCAGTCGCCTGTGCGATCTGACTCTTCACCGTCAGCCCTTTGAACACACTTCAGTCGCTTCCTCTCCATCCTTCCCAGCGAAGAACCCAAAGATACTGTTTCTCTTTGTCAGGATGCTGAGAGAAAGTAATGAGTTTTTAAAAAATAATATTAATTTACTTTTCTGAGATGCAATTATCAAAGTGCAAGTTGTAAAGAAGTACAATTCTTGGAGATTTCACAATTGAGGACCTTCATTTCACCACCATCCAAAACAAAACATAGATTATTGCCATCACACTACATTAAATGGGGTCTCTTTCCATTCATTCAACTCAACCACTTTGATGTCTGTCTCCATAGATTCATTTCATCTGTTCTTGATTTCACACAATGGAATCACAGGATTTTGTGTGCATGTCTATCTCATTTTACTTGCTTAGCATATTTTTGAGATTTGATGTTTTATTTTTTCTCATGCAGAGTAGTGGTCTATTATAAGACTATATCATGATTTCTTTATTTTTGTGTTGATGGATATTAAAGTTGTTTCTCATTTTAAAAAGCCTTCCATAAATAATGTTATGTACTTTTTTGTGAAGATATATGTTTTATTCCTTGGATAGAAATTCTCTATGGCACTTCCAAATTGATCACCAAAAGAGCAGTCACCTAGGACGAGAATTTCATTTGCTCACTTGTATTAGATGTGGTTGATCTTTTGAATTTTAGGTATTATAGTGTGTTTATACTATTTCAACTGTGGTTTTAATTTTTATTTTTTTATGACTAGGATTTTGATTGCCTTTCTGTATATTTAATTCCCTGGTGGCACAGAGGTTAAAGTGTTTGCCTGCAATGCAGGAGACCTGGGTTCAATCCCTGGGTTGGGAAGAACCCTTGGAGAAGGAAATGGTACCCCACTCCAGTACTCCTGCCTGGAGAATCCCATGGACAGAGGAGGCTGGTAGGTTACAGTCCATGGGGTCAAAAAGAGTCAGACACAACTGAGCAACTTCACTTCACTCTCATGAAGTTCAGTTCCAGTCTTTTACATATTATCTGTTTAGCAGTTAACATTTTTAACTATAAAACATTTTTAACTGTAAACATTTTTTAATGTAAAAAATTTGAAATCCTTCGTAATTTTATTTATATTGGAGTGACTAATTTTCATATTTTTCACACTGAACATTGTGGAGGCAAGGGAAATACAAGGGCGTCGTTGGGATTTGGTGTTCTTTGTCAGTGGAGGTTCAGAGCAACAGAGTTAGGTATCTTTTTCCTTAAGGAATGACTACGTTTTTTAGGTTTCCCAGCCTCAACTCTCACGCTGACTATTCAATGGGCCATTTCCTTTCTCATCCCTGAGTCATTGCCTCTCCTTAACTTGTAATAGCTTTGTCCTAAATCCTCCCATGCCAAAGTCTCATTGTTCGACTCTCAGTTGAAATCTGACCTCCTCAGGGATTTTCCCTAACAGGTGGGTGTCTGAAATACCCGGCTCTATAATTCTCTACCCAAAGCCCTTTGACTTTCATTAGCTTAAGTAGTTTTGCACTGTCTGAAATCACTAGCTTACCGCATGCTTGCTATTCCTTTTCTTCCACTAGAATGTCATACCTCAGAGCAGGATCCACAACGCAGTCAGCACCTTAGCTCATCACAGCAAGACTATGAGTATCTGCTGAATGAATGAGTGGGTTTTGAAATTTATTATCTTGTTTGAACTTATTGCCAACATTGGAGGAAGCCATGCATTCTACTTTTTGAAAGTTCAGCATTGAAAAAGAAAGGCTCATATTTACAGACGGCTAGTTTTATTTGCTTCTGTGGGATGATTGACCATGGAAAACATGTTTACACATCATACTAAAGCTTCTGTTTACTCTTGTGTGGTAAAGTCAAGTGGGACCGAGCCTTCTCGTCAAAACAATGAGCGCAAGCTTGGGTTTCATCGCTTGCTGACTGTTTGAGTCTGCATGGCCACTGCATCTTTCTGAGCCCGAATCTCTTCACGTGTAGATTTTAGATGACAGTGCTCACTCTCCTCATTCCATGAATTCTTTGGAAGGTGAAATTAGATAATGTATTTATGAGAGCACTTTGTAAATGGAATATGTAGGACCTTATTATTGAATTTAATGTACTAATTCATTGCCTAATGGACCGAAAGAGTTAATTGTTCTTCCAAAATTGTCTAATTTATTTTCAGGGTTGGGGAGAATTTTATGCAAGGTGTCACTAATAGATAATAATAACTCATTTGTTCCTCTATCACACCTTTCCTTAGAGGACTCAGCTTTATTCTATCTCATTAATCCTTAACAACGCCTCTGAATCATTAGACAACCTGATGATAAGCACTGTTCTCCTGGTTTTTACAGCTGGAGCAAATGAGGCACTGAGAGGTCAAGCGACTTTCTCAAAGTCACACCGGATCCACGATGAGCTGTGGAAAGGGGCTGGGCGCCAGCTGCCCCCTGCCTGGACCTGGCCTCAGCAGAGAACTGCATGTTCTGACTCAGTACCTGGCGGGGGCGGGGGGGAGGGGCACAGACTCAGGGGTGAGGACGGGTGTGCTGTCCTCGGTGAGCTTTGGTTTTAGAAGCAGAAGAGAAACATGAATGGCTGAGACGGAACAGAATTGAAATGTCCTCAATTTCTTAACATTTGTCTAAAGTTTCCATGTGGGTAGATCTCATTAGTTACATCAAAATAGACTTTATAGAGAAGGTATTTCCCATAGATCATAGAAAACTGAAACTTTGAAAGTAGTAAAAATGGAGAGTATACTAAACCAACAAAGCAAAATGACCAAAACAAGCAAAACCACGGGACACAGCTAAGGAAAAGGGACTTACAGTTGAATATAGGTGAAGAGCAGAGTGTCAGCTAGATGCATACCAAAGTCACCCCCAGACGCCATTGTCTTTATTATAAGTCGTGACAATAATTATTGACCCCAGTAATATTGATCCCCAGTTGCAATCGCTCTCATCACCAGCAGTCATCAAGCATGAAAGGGGAAGTGAGTGAAAAAGGCTGGCGTGAGGCACTGAAGCCTGCTTTCTCTGTGTGTTGGAATATCTGTCTCTACCCAGATCCTGAACTTCAGATTCAGCCATGGGTTTTCCTTGCCAAATAGGATGCGATCAGATGTGACTGAGGTGGAGGCTTTAACATGCTTACGCGGTTTGACTTGCTTCTTGCCGAAAGAGAAGGAGTCCAAGGGGAGCTTTTGTTCTAAGAGTGAGAGACTTGTTGGCCAGACCTGGAGCCAGTTCAAAGCATGAATTCAACCCAACCCCCACCTAAAGCAAAAGCTCCCTCACCTGACTTACAGACTTGTAAATGAGAAAAAGAAATGCTTATATTTCTAATCTCACTTTGACATGATGTATTAATATCATGCAACCACACTTGACTAATCTAGCTGGTAATATCTGGTGGCGGTAGGTTGCAGAATATCTTCAATTCTAGGATGTGCTCCTCCCCAGTTGAATGGTCATGAAAGGGCCTTTAGAACAGCAGTCTTTGCAAGCAGTTCCCTGACAGTTCAGCCAACTGATGGATCACCAGCAGTCATCAAGCATGAAAGGGGAAGTGAGTGAAAAAGGCTGGCGTGAGGCACTGAAGCCTGCTTTCTCTGTGTGTTGGAATATCTGTCTCTACCCAGATCCTGAACTTCAGATTCAGCCATGGGTTTTCCTTGCCAAATAGGATGCGATCAGATGTGACTGAGGTGGAGGCTTTAACATGCTACGCGGTTTGACTTGCTTCTTGCCGAAAGAGAAGGAGTCCAAGGGGAGCTTTTGTTCTAAGAGTGAGAGACTTGTTGGCCAGACCTGGAGCCAGTTCAAAGCATGAATTCAACCCAACCCCCACCTAAAGCAAAAGCTCCCTCACCTGACTTACAGACTTGTAAATGAGAAAAAGAAATGCTTATATTTCTAATCTCACTTTGACATGATGTATTAATATCATGCAACCACACTTGACTAATCTAGCTGGTAATATCTGGTGGCGGTAGGTTGCAGAATATCTTCAATTCTAGGATGTGCTCCTCCCCAGTTGAATGGTCATGAAAGGGCCTTTAGAACAGCAGTCTTTGCAAGCAGTTCCCTGACAGTTCAGCCAACTGATGGGCTCTAGGTCCCACAAATGGAATAAAATGTACATTTGAACATAGACATAAAATTTTCCTGAGCCGTCCCCAAACGATAGGAACCATTATCCCAATGTGTCTTGAACAAGAGAGTAACACAGCTAAAGCCTGGCTGTAGAAACCGTCGTTTGGCTGAGTGTGTAGGGCAGATACAGTGTTGAGGGGTCGGGCCAAGAGTACTGCCAATGCTTAACTGACAGAAAAGGGCTCACGTGGAGGGAAGTAGGAAAGAAATGACAGAAGAAACGGGCACGCAGAGGCTCTGCTGAGCTGCCGGGGAGGCAACAGCCACGGGACGGTGAGCGTAGGGAAGTTAACGGTGGCTCGAGGGACGGCTCTGGTGCTCCAGTGGCTAAGAGCAGTGCTCCCGATGCGCGGAGCCCGGCTTGATTCCTGGTCAGAGAACCAGATCCTGCAAGACAGCAGCTCAGGACTCCACACACCTGCAATGGAAATCGAAGCCCCTGTGTGCTGCACCTATGGCCTGATGCCGACAGGTTAACACATAATTTAAAAAAAGCGACCTGAGCCTTTGAGACAAGTAACATGAGCCTAGTGAGGTCAGTTGCAGAAATGAAGACATGAGGATAAGCGGAGGGTTTGAATGGTGGAGAGATGTGAGTTTTACTTTGACATGTTGAGTCTGGAGAATGCAGTAAGTCTACATACGGACCTTCAAGCTGTGAACTCTCAGAGATGTGAGCGTGTGCTCCTGTCCACTCACGTTAGTGCACAGGCCTGGCCTACATTGCCGCTCACAGGCAGCCTCTGTGCGGGGTGTGCTTTTGTGTGCTGTACTGTCCGGCACAGAGTGCCCTAGCACAGTGTCTTTATTTCAAGTCCAGGATGTCCAAGGGTAAAACTGGCAATGTAGCTGGTACTACCGCACTTTTCAAGGTACTGCCCTATAAAGTTAAAAGTGTTTTCTTTATTTTTGTTGTTTGTTTTTATGTATCATTCGTGTGAAAAGTGTTTTAAACCTATTCCAGTGCAGTACAACAGAGCCGGTTAGGTTAGCTGTGCACCGAGGCTAGCTTTGCTGGACATAGGAATAAATTGGACTGTGCTCCAGAAAAGAGCTTGCTCATATGCAGGGGACTTTCCGCAGGCCGAAATCTGAGATCTGTCATAAAAGATAAGGCCTCAGGCTCCACTTTCCTGATTGTCACATACCTTTAAGTGGAGAATGTCTTTCATGCCAAGGTGGAAAGATTTACTCACATATTATATGTCAAACTCCAGAGAGGAGTTTTAAGAAGCAAAGTCAATGGTCTCCTGCTTGAAGTGAAGAATATTAGGTTGAGAGTTTGATGTTTATTGAAATTCTATTGCCAGAAACATCAGCATTCTCTTTAAGACTAAGAGAAAATTGGTTTGGCCGTGTAGACTGCTCTGGGGGACCCTCTAACTGTGGGGGACATTGTAATTCACATACTGCACCATAGAAAGCAAACTTTAAAATTAGCTTTGTCTTTAAATCTGAAAATGCAATGTTCCATGCTGGTTACTCAATGATAAAGAATTTGTGGAGGTTTACTTTACTGGCAAGTCCCTTGACACATTTTAAGTGATCATTTGAAACCTGTACTTTGGCCACCTCATGCGAAGAGCTGACTCACTGGAAAAGACTCTGATGCTGGGAAGGATTGGGGGCAGGAGGAGAGGGGACAACAGAGGATGAGATGGCTGGATGGCATCACCCACTCGATGGACATGGGTTTGGGTGACTCCGGGAGTGGGTGATGGACAGGGAGGCCTGGCGTGCTGCGATTCATGGGGTCGCAAGGAGTTGGACACGACTGAGCGACTGAACTGAACCGAAAGCTATAGCCGTGGAACAGCAGCAGAGCAGGTGGGAACACTGGTTTTGGAATCAGCCTCTTCTGGTTTGAATCCATGGTCTGCCAGTCCCTGCCTACTGATTCATTCGTTTAACAAGTAATTGCTGAATCCTTACCATATTCTGTATGTGAGAAAAAAAGCAAAGACCACTGCTTTCGAGAATTTACATCTTCTTACAATATTTATATTGTTCATGGAGAGTAATAGAAACATATTTATTGTATTAAAATATGACAGACTTAAATTATCTACAGTGTACCAGCATCTGATATAACAATGGCAACTTTTTAAGAATTATTTTCAATTGGAGGATAATTGCTTTGCTGCTTTGTGTTGGTTTCTATTGCACAACAAAGTGAATGAGCCCCGAATATGCATTTATCCCCTCCCTCTTGAGTCTCTCTCCCCCTGTGCGCTCCTCCACCCTCTGGGTCATCACAGAGCATGAAGCTGGGCTCCCAGGCTGTGCAGTAGCTGCCTACTGGTCCTCTGTCTCACCCACGACAGTGGGGGTCTGTCAACGCTACCTCCCAACTCACCTCAGCCTCTCCTTCCCCTGCTTGTCCAAAGTCCCTGGGGAGTTTACATCTTAATGGACTCAGCTCCTCAGCAAATGAGTATAATAACAAATATATCTCAAAGAGCAACAAGAGATTGTGGATGGCATGTGGAAAAGGAGAGGTGTGTAAGACAGATTGGAGTTTGGGGAGTTGGGGGCAGATTTCATTATTAAATATGGAGGTCAAGGTGGATCTCGTTGAAATGGTGATATCTGAACAAAAAGCCAAAAAGCTGAGAGAGTTAGACAGAAGGAACAAAGCAGATAAAAGGTCTAGAGCTCGGGGCCTAGGCGGACATGTGTCTCAAGTGTTTGCTTGAACAGCAGAGAGGCTGGAGTGCAGTGCGCCGTTTGCAGTCGCAGGAAGTGAAATCAGAGAGAAAACCTGAAGACCCACCAGGCTGGGAGCTGAGCTTTTATCCTGAGTGAAAAGCAGAGTGAGTGATTAGAAGATTATTTTTCTTTTCTCTTCATTATAGAAATTTTCAAAGGCATAGAAAAGTGGAGAGACTAGTACAATTGCAACCCATCATCCAGCAAAAATAACTATTGATATAAGGCCAGCATATTCCATCTATTTCTCTGCCCAGTCCCTCAAACCCTGATTATTTTAAAGCAGATTCCAGACAGTTGTGAATTCTTTAGTTATATCTTCAAGAGATAGGACCTTCATTGTCTCAAACACAACCGCAAAACCATACTTACACCTAAAAATAAAGACTTTGATGTTTTCAGATGTCCAATCAATGTTCATATTTTCTCCATTTATTTTAAAGACTTTCTTTTCTTATTATTAGTGCAAATTAGACATTAAAAAATTTGTTTTTACTTTGGCCACACCGCCTGGCCTGTGTGATCTTTGTTTTCAAATGAGGGGTTGTTTTCAAATGAGAGGTGCCCACTGCCTTACCCACCAGACGACCAGGACCTTCCCAGAATTAGGCCGTTTAAATTATTCTGAGCACAGGAGTGATGGACCGAGCAGAGCGGATGTACTGGGTGTAGCCTGGGGGGCAGCAGGAAGCAGGCAAGAGGAGCTGCTGGAAGCTTGTAGTTCTGCAAAGACGCCCCGGAATGGTACCCGTGCGCGTGGTGGCATGTTTTTGACTCTGGGACTGCTTTAAAATTAGAAGCAGTAGGTTTTCCAAAGATATTGGACATGCAGTGTGTGTGAGGGAGAGACACCAGGGTTCGGATTAGGGAGACAAACATGATTAAGGGGTTTTTGGGAAATCAAGAGTTGAAAAATATGTGCGGTTAAGATAGCAGTTGAGCTGCTCCACCAGACTCAGAGTCACCAGCGTGTTGGTGATGAACAGAGACACGAGATGGATGAAGTCACCAGTGTGGACCGAAGGGAGAGGGAGACCGAGGCTGCAGCCCTTGCATCCGAAGCTCAGATAAGAGGGAAAAGCGGCAAAGGGCACTGAGGGGCATCCCCGGGCAAATGTCCATCCTGGGAGTCAAGTGGGGGCGTGCCGGCAGTGGGGGCACTGAGAGTGCCCGGAGCCGTGTTACATCCATTGGCGTGAGGGCTGTGGTACAGAATAGGGTGGCTCACGCATCCCGTCATTGTGTATTTCCAAATTGCTTACCGTCCCCCTACTGCATCACGGGCTTCCTGGAACCCACCTGCCAATGGCTCCATCCCTGCGTCAGGAAGACGCCCTGGAGGAGGAAGCGGCACCCAACTCCAGCGTCCTTGCCTGGAGAATCCCATGGACAGGAGCCTGGTGGGCTATAGTCCACGGGGTCACAGAGAGTCAGACACAACTGAGAATCTACATTCACCTACTGTATTATAGCCACTTATTAGATCCTACAGATAGAAATGAGAACCAGGCATAATTTACACTCTTAAGAACCTTTTATAAACTTATGTATCAGTAGGGATGCAGATAATTAGAAAAGATTATAGATGCTATTATACTTGCTTATTCTCTTTATGCTCTATCTGCTCACTTACAAAGTAGGGCTACCTGTACTTCATCATGTGTTGCTATGAGCTGTAAACAGTATTATGCTTCCATCAGGATGTGAAAAAGTGATCCCTCCAGAATTATTTAGCTCGTCATTCTACTTATTTAGGAGAATGATAATTTGTGGTAGCTGGTAAGTCAGGCTCACTTGACAAAAGATCATCTTCATGTTGTAGGCTCAAGAAGAGGAAGAAACTGTGAGCTCTCTTAGAAGGACTTTGGAAGGAAAGATGAAGAAGCCCAAGATAAAAATCAGTGGATAGAAGATGAGCTTGTGGGCTGGAGGAGGGCCTGCGGAGGGCTCAGTGGGCTACGGCTGAGCAGGACTTGGGATAAACGTCTAAGAGAGACCCGCGAGTGGATGCAGCTTTAATATGTAGAAGTGAGCCGACAGACGATGAGAGCTGGCTTCCAGGTGGCTCCCTGATAGAGAGTCTGTCTCCCAGGGCAGGCGGACTTGAGCTTGCAGGTTTGATCCTTGGGTTGGGAAGACCCCCTGGAGGAGGAAATGGCAACCCACTCCAGTATTCTTGCTGGACACAAAAGCCTGGTGGGCTACAGTGCATGGGTTGCAAAGACTGGACACGACTGAACACACACACACACACCCCTGATGGAAAGTAGAACACTGTGCAAGAGGACAGGACTAACTTCTCTAAACTTTACAAAAATCAAGAAGATGGTAAAGGATTGTTCCTGGCCCTAGAGTGGGCGCTCAGGAGAGAGCAGAGCAGAGAGCCGGTGTTGCGTCGCCGCAGCACTACCTGCAGCAGAACACGCCGGTCGGCCACCTTGGTGTGCGTCCAGGGTGCTGGCGGCAGGTGTCCAATCAGCGGGATGCGCTTGTTTGCCTTTTTTACATATTCTTTTGATTTTATCCTTTGTTTTTCTGAAATAAATCCTTATTACTTTTGTAATAAGCAAAGCAATATTGGAAACTTTATTGGAAGAGAAATAAAAGTTAGCCATATGGCGTTTACTGCCTTATGAAGCCAATCGGAAGAAGCATAAATCCATGCTTGGAATGAGGCTGGTGAAATCACCTTGAATGAAATTTTCTAACGTGAAGGAAATACCAAACCTTCCAGGTACGGTGGTACCAATAGCACCAACAGAGTCGCTGAGTCAGGGGTCCTGATGCTTTCTGTTGGCAGATAATTCTAAGAAAACATGTGCATTTGTAAATAGAGTCATACCTTCCTCCTTTTGTGTATTTTAACAATCTTAATTTTGATTTATTAAGTTTTTTTTTAATTCACCATTTACATGCAAAGCAGAGTACACAGAGAAAGGGTAAATAAAAGTAAGCAGTTTGAAAAATCTTTCAAGAGGATTCTGAAATATATTATTTATAAAGGCAATAGTTGAAGAGATCATTTAATTAAATTTGTAAAAATTTGCATTGAGTTGTGTTGAGTTCTAGGATCCGGAAATGAATAAGACATGGGGACTGTCTCCCATCAGGGGAAAAGCCACGTAAACAAATGAAAGACAGTGTGATAAACGAGGCAATAGAAGCTCAAAAAATTACCTGGAAGGGCAGGGTGAGAGCGATTCATTTCACCTGCACGTTCAGGAAAGGGATTCTGAAGTGGGCAGTCTGTGATCTGGGGACTGAAAGAAGGTCTGCAGGCCTTGGGGTGGAGGACCTCTCTGGATGAAGGATCACTCGACCCTTGATGGGCAGCGTCAGACGGAGCAGGTGATGCCCAGGGCCGGGAGGAGGTGTGCAGGGGGTGCCTCAGGGGGGCGCACTGGGGGTGCCAGGCTGGGGGACCCTCTGGGGCAGCGTGCGCTCGAGAATGTGGAGTTTTGTAACAAGATGACCATCACCGGTTACAGCCTCTCACGAAGCAGTGAGATCTGCATGTACACTCTGCCGTGGAAAGAGAGAGAGTGTGGAATCTGAGCAACCTTCGACAGATGACAGGTTTGCACATTAAAAAAATAGAGAAATATGGGGAAGTAGGCATTTGGCGACATGTGCCTGGAACAAGCGGTGAAGCCTGGGGGTGGTGGGGGAAGGTGTTCCAGAGGCCAGCCAGGACTGAGCGAACCTAGAATCTAGCTCGGATCACAAAGGGAGTCACAGGTAACCTGCAGTGACAGGTTTATCACACTCTGAGATTCTTTATAAGTCAGAGGGGCCAAAAAGAGTCTCAGAGGAATAAAACCAAAAAGGGTTCACTGGCTTTAAAGAGATGAACACCATAAAAGCGTCTTCAAAGGTTCAGCCCCACAGACATTCTTCTGAGTGCCTGTCGTTTGTCAGAAAGTGCCAACCGTGACGCCAGGGGCATACACTTGTGTAAGGAGGTGTACTTCTTAAGACACTTATGTCCGACTTTGGTCATCAGACCTGTGAATAGGTCCACTAAAATGTCCTCAGTGGTGACATACATAGAAAAAAATACAGAAACTCCAAGGGCTTGACTAGTTTAGCGCAGTATACTAGTTAAGCTGTATATGTATGGGCATCACAAATGCTGATAAATTAGCTTGACAGTGTCTCCTGACCAGAGTTCACTCTTACCATCCGAACGCACGTCCTTATGTCACCTGTGGGAAAGGATGGAAGTGTGATGGGGCAGTCAGCAAGGTCACACACACCTGTCTCCACTGCTACACGAATGAAAGCGACGTGCAGCAAATGGCATGTGGCTTGAATATAATGGATGGTGATATCAGCTGCTTCTGAACTGTGGTGTTGGGGAAGACTCTTGAGAGTCCCTTGGGCTGCAAGGATATCCAACCAGTCCATCCTAAAGGAACCCAGCCCTGAATATTCACTGGAAGGACTCACGCTGAAGATGAAACTCCAATACTTTGGCCACCTGATACGAAGAGCTGACTCGTTGGAAAAGACTGTGATGCTGGGAAAGATTAAAGGCGGGAGGAGAAGGGGGCGACAGAGGATGAGATGGTTGGATGGCATCACCGACTCGATGGACATGAGCTTGGGTAAACTCCGGGGGTTGGTGATGGACAGGGAGGCCTGGTGTGCTGCAGCCCATAGGGTCACACAGAGTCGGACACGACTGAGCGACTGAGCTGATGTTAGTTGGTGAGCTAATAGCCACCACTTATGGAGTGCTGTTCCAGTTTCGGCGAGCATTTCCCCATTTGTTTCGTTTCCCGCCCTTATATGACTCTACAAGGCTAATTGCAGTGTTGCAAGTGTACATAATGAAAGCTGGATTTAAACCCAGGCTATTTGGCTCTGGACCGCGTTTCCTCTCACATATCATGGAAGACAATATGTTATAAAGCGTTATTTAGGATGAAGGGTCTAGGTGAAGAGGAACAGTCTTGTGCAGAGGTTCACGTGGCTTTCTGGGTGGGGAATGTGTGTCTCGGTAGCGTGCCTCACAGGCTGTGTCAGATCGCTGCTGAGCTCCTTCTAGTTTGGGTGGAGAACATGCACGGAATAAAGATGGAGGGGCCGCTTTGCTGTGGGAGTCCTGGTGCTCGGCAGATCATTGTCTTTAAGACCGTTCCGGGGACACACCAGTGAGGAACAGAAGGGCGCCTGAAAACTGCTCATCAGAAGCACCTGGAGGGCTCACAACATGTTCTTCCGGGCCCCGCCCCAGAATTTCTGCTGGAGCAGGTCTGAGTCAGATTTTTTTTCTTAAAAAGAAAAATTACTGAAGTATTGTTAATTCAAAATACTGCCTTAAGGTCTGCTGTGTAGCAAAGTGCTCCATTATACCTTGTGTATGTGCTTTTCATGCTTTCTCCATTATAGCTATTGCAGGATATCGAATACAATTCCCTGTGCGGTACAGCGGGGTTTTGTTTACCTGTGCTCATTCTTTTTTAAGTTTACGTTTAGTTGGAGGATGTTTGCTTTACAAGGTCGTGTTGGTTTGTTTTGTGCAACAATGTACAATTTCCCTCCAGTTTCTGGTTGATGCTGATGCTGCTGGTCACGGACCACACTTTTAGGACCAATGATCTCGCTGTCCTTGGGCCTTTTTTGCGTTTACGAAAGGTTTCGGTAGCAGCTCGTCTCACCCAGTCCTGGCAGCGGCTTGATCTGCTGGACTTAGCGACGCTTCAGGCGACCTCAGTCCTCACAAGGCACCAGTGGTCAGACTGGCCTTCCTGCAGGCTCAGGGTCCCGGAGGTCTGCCCTCCCTGCCTTCCACCCAATGGGATGAGAAGACTCAGCCCAGCGGATTCTGCCTTCCTGCCTCCACAGACGTGGGGGAACAGAGGCCGCCGAGATGGGTGCTGCCTGCCTTGATAGACGACACCAGACAGGACTGAGCAGGACCCCCAGCAGCGCAGAAAAGTGACGCAGAAGAAAGTAGTACTGCAAAGGCTCTGAAAACTAAACTGTCACTGAAACTAAATGTCCCAAAGCAAGCCAGACATCTACCCATTAAAATCTACACTCTGAGGGCATTTGTCAGCTAAAACAGAATATTTGAGAAAGAGTAAGAGTCTCTTAATATAAAATCAAAATGTCCAGGATAAAATAGAAAATCATATGTCACACCCAAGACCAGGAAATCCCTAATCTGTATGAGAAAAACAATCAATACTGAATTGAATCAGATGTTAGAATGATCTGACAAGACTTAAAGCAGCTGTCATAAAAACACAGGATAAGAGAGTAACACATAAAAATCGATTGAATTTATATATACTGGTGCTGAACAAATGGAAACCAAACATTAAAATGCAGTAATGCCACTTACGGTTTCTCCAAAGAAAATAAAATACTTAGTTATAAATCTAACAGTGCATGTCAGGATATCTATGCTGAGAATTATAAAATGCTGATAAAGGAAATAAAAAAGGACCTTAAATCTTTGAGCAACACACATCATCTTTTGGATTTAGGAAACTCCATATTGCTTCAGTAGGTGAACTCTTCCTAAATGCACCTATAGGCTCGATATAATCCCAATCCAATCACAGAAACGTTCTCTGAAAGCATAGATAAGTTATTCTAAAATGTATATGGAAAGCTAAACCCCCTAGATTAGCCAAAAATAACTTTGAAGAAAGGAGGGAAATAGAAAAGTAAAAGAAATGATCGTTTTCCAAAAATTAAAGCTTATGCCATAACTGCAGTGATCCCCACGGGGTTTCCTGGGAGAAGGGGAGACACATGGATCAGGGAAACAAGGCACAGCAGGCACGTGGACACACATACACGTGGCGCCTGACTGTTGACAGAAGAGCCAAGTCACTAAATAGTGTTGAAGGGAGAGGACCTTCATTGGCCAAAATGGCTCTCCACCTGTACCTCATCCTTTCCATGGAGATTAACTAAAAATGAAACATGAGCTAGCTTGCAAATCTTAGCGTCTCAGGCTGAGGATATGACCGGAGACTTACATTAAGGAAGTCCTTTGCAGGATATCAAGGTTACTGCTAAATTTTACTCACCTTTATTTCCATTTTTCAAACTATCAGAAACAATTTATTATCGGTTACACTAAAATAAAATTGTTACATTTTGTAAATATGCTCCCATACTTATATGGTATTAAGTAGCTCCATCGAGAAGTTTTCTGTAGAGCAAGTTGGGGCCATACTGGTGTGTTAAAGTCGAGCTTGGTCTGTCCTGTGTGTCTTGTATCTGGTCTTTCCATTAAGTATGTGACTTTAGTTAAACTGCTTCTTTATATTTCTCAGCTTCCTCAGCTGTAAAGTATAAGTGATAAAAGCATGTCTGTCTTACATGACTGTGGTAGAACGGGACTGCATACAGAAAGATTTTCCTCTGTGGGAGGTATTCTATAAATTACTACTATTTTCATTTATTCACAGTTGACATCTGATGGAAAGTCTATCTTTATAAAATGTTCTACATAAAGCATGTGATTCTACTTGATTAAATTTTAAATTATTTTAGACTAACTTTACTAGTTTTATATTAAATACCAATTTTCCCCAAAGTTAGTTAGTCTTAGTCTCTCAGTCATGTCCAACTCTTTGCGAACCCATGAACTGTGGCCCACCAGGCTCCTCTGTCTTTGGGATTCTCCAGGCAAAAATGCTGGACTGGGTTTCCATTCCCTTCTCCAGGGGGTCTTCCCAACTCAGGGATCAAAACCCAGGTCTCTTGCTTTGCAGGCAAATTCTTCACTGAGTCACCAGGGAAGCCCGGCTTTCTCCAGGCTGTCAAGCAAATGCTTGCCTCAGTTTGACCATGGTCTTATATTTTCTTCCAAAGATAAATTTTGCTCTGTTTTTGGCTACATTTGGAGACAGGTGAACTATTCCAGGAAATTCTACAAGTCTACATTTTAAATTTCTACAACATAATGAGAAATTCTGCCAAAGACCATGTGAAACGTGTTATCTGAGAATCTTTATCATCAGATTTATTCACTGGAAAGTGGAGGGAAATGGGAATTGGTGGAGAAAGGAAAAAGATTTTTTCTATTTTTCATTTGAACATCTGCCTCTTGAATCTTTATATCCCTTATTATTAAGATTTAGATTAGAGGTCAAAGGTTGGAGCACAAAGCTTTATCTCGGTCATAATGTTAGCTGTGTGATCATTAGCCTGTTTCTTCATCAGTTTCATATTGAGAGGAAAGAGAGATGAACACCAACGCATTTTTTAACGCTGCAAAAAATGCAGGGTACTGTAAGCCATAGTTTCTCAGCCTCTAGTAAACTGGCCAGTTTGAAAGTACAGAGAGAAGAAAACAACTGAAAGGCTCAGATTAAGCCACAAAATGCCGTGAAGGGTTCCAGTAAGAGACAGCCAGGGTCCTAAAGAGAAGTCTGCTGTGGGGTGGAATTCCACTTGTTCCTCGTGTAAGAAACATGTGACCAGAGGCTCTCAGAGTCTGCAACACCACATTTTCATGAAGGTTTTATGTGAACTGTTGTGCTCTGATCATTCTCCTTTGAGAATTCTAGTCACTGTGGGTTAGGAACTCCCCTGTTAATAAACATGTTGATCTTACTGTATTAGCAAAAGATAACAATCAAGTGAATTGTGCTTTCCAGGCTGAAGTGGCAAAATACTAAAGCAGACTTTAATGAAAAGATAAGTGAGGAGCTCGCAAATATCCCACAGCAAGGAATTTGGTTCAATGAGCAATTTCAGAGCAAGGAAAGGAGATGATTTCATGAGTGGAAGGCCCACCAAGTAGCTGCAGCAGCACTCTGCAGCCCCCCTGAGAGAGGAAACAAGGGCCGGCTCCCCAGACCGCCCTGCACGAGCGGGGTTTTGGCCGGGCGGGGCCGGGGCCCAGACCTGGGCCTGCGGTGCAGGATGGCTGTCAGAGGCATCATCTCCCATCCCAGACAGCAATTTACTGAAATAGGCCACTTAGAGAAATGGAGCCGGACAGGCCATTTCCCGGAAATGAATAGCAGGGCCTCCTCTGCGTGGCTTTGCACATGAATAGCCTGGAAAGTTACAGGATGACGCAGGAGCGCCTGACAGAGCCGTCTGTCCCTGGAGATGGGAAGATAGGATGAGGAAAGAGTTGGGCATCTCGGCTTTGACAGAGTCAGCAGGGGCGCTGGGTGGAGCGGTGCTGCGGCTTGGAGGGGGCAGTATCTCCTGTCTTACCGGCAAAGGATTCCGAAGAAAAAGATAAAACAGAACTCATTATCTGATATCATTTTACTCTATAGGAAGTTATTTAGATTTGAGATGGTCAAATCATTGTAGTTTCAGGATCCCGGTGTAACGTCATCCTGGCCGTCCTTGTATCCTGAGATCTGGTGTTTCTTTGTGTCCTTCCCCACAACGTGTGATGAGCCAGAGGAAAAGAGAACATGAACAGGCAGGATGTTTTATCTGCATCCTTTTTTTTTTTTCCCCTGGCTGATATTGGAAGGCCCTGTCCAGAGATCTACGATTCACTGAGGAATTTTCTGGAGAATGAGGAAACACTGCCGGTTTACCACACCTCCACACAGTCATTCCTAATCTTGTTCAGTCCATTCTCTCTGCCTGGAATGGCACTGCCTTTCTTCCTTTGTTCAAAATACCCTGGCCTTTCAAAGCCTCGCTCAGTCATCTCCTTTCCCTACAAACCCACTCCAACCCTTTTCTCCTCCAGCAATTAATTGTACTTTTTGGGATTCCTTCGAAAACTTGATAATGCTTAGACAGTATTGCCTTTATTATTTTTGTTATACTTACATATGACTCTCTTCTCCATGAAGATAATCTGGCACTGAGGTCAGAGTTAAAATCCTGATTTGGCTGCATCTTCGCTGGATAATATAATACAAACACCTAGTGAAACTTTCAGGGCCTCAGCACCGTCAGGTACAATGTGGGGATACGGCACACACGGCGCTTCAGCTGGACCCTGCAGGCTCGCGCCACTGAAATGCCTCACAGTGCCAGGCAGCGAGCTGCTGCTGCTGCTGTTCAGTCTCTAGGTCACGTCAGCTTCTTCTACAGCTCCCTGGACTGGAGCCCACAAGGGTCCTCTGCCCGTGGGATTTCCCAGGCAAGAATACTGAAGTGGGTTTCCATTTCCTTCTCCAGGGAACCTTTATGACCCAGGAATCGAAGCCAGGTCTCCTGCACTGGCGAGTGGACTCTTTACTACTGAACCACCAGGGAAGCCAGGTAGCTATTTAGCAATCAAAAATTTCAGCTATTGCTATTTTTATAATTTTCTTTGAAGACTTCCAGGTTATCACACTTTATTGACATATGCTCAGTTTAGCTCAGTCACTCAGTCGTGTCCTACTCTTTGGAACCCATGAATTGCTGCACATGAGGCCTCCTTGTCCATCACCCATTCCTGGAGTTCACTCAGACTCACATCCATCGAGTTGGTGATGCCATCCAGCTATCTCATCCTCTGCTGTCCCCTTCTCCTCCTGTCACCAACCCCTTCCAGTATTAGAGTCTTTTGCAAAGAGTCAATTCTTTGCGTGAAGTGGCCAAAGTACTGGAGTTTCAGCTTTAGCATCATTCCTTCCAAAGAAATCCCAGGGCTGATCTCCTTTAGGATGGACTGTTTGGATCTCCTTGCAGTCCAAGGGACTCTCAAGAGTCTTCTCCAACACCACAGTTCAAAAGCATCAGTTATTCTGCACTCAGCTTTCTTCACAGTCCAACTCTCTCATCCATACATGACCACAGGAAAAACCAAAGCCTTGACTAGACAGACCTTTGTTGGCAAAATAATGTCTCTGCTTTTGAATATGTTGTCTAGGTTGGTAATAACTTTTCTTCCACGGAGTAAACGTCTTTTAATTTCATGACTGGAATCACCATCTGCAGTAATTTTGGAGCCCTCCAAACTACAGTCTGACACTGTTTCCAGTGTTTCTCCATCTATTTCCCATGAACAGATGGGACCAGATGCCATGATCTTAGTTTTCTGAATGTTGAGCTTCAAGTCAACTTTTTCATTATCCTTTTTCACTTTGATCAAGAGGCTTTTTAGTTCCTCTTCACTTTCTGCCATTAGGGTGGTGTCATCTGCATATCTGAGATTATTGGTATTCCTCTGAGCAATCTTGATTCCAGCTTGTGCTTCTTCCAGCCCAGCACTTCTCATGATGTACTCTGCATAGAAGTTAAATAAGCAGGGTGACAATATACAGCCTTGACGTACTCCTTTTCCTATGTGGAACCAGTCTGTTGTTCCATGTTCAGTTCTAACTGTTGCTTCTTTACTTAAATCAAATCCCTTATGATTATACAGTGGAAGTGAGAAATAGATTTAAAGGACTAGATCTGATACAGTGCCTGATGAACTATGGACAGAGGTTCCTGACATTGTACAGGAGACAGGGATCAAGACCATCTGGATGGAAAAGAAATGCAAAAAAGCAAAAGAGCTGTCTGGGGAGGCCTTACAAATAGCTGTGAAAAGAAGAGAAGTGAAAAGCAAAGGAGGAAAGGAAAGATACAAGCATCTGAATGCAGTTTCAAAGAATAGCAAGAAGAGATAAGAAAGCCTTCCTCAGCAATCAATGAAAAGAGATAGAGGAAAATGACACAATGGGAAAGACTAGAGATCTCTTCAAGAAAATTAGAGATACCAAGGGAATATTTCATGCAAAGATGGTCTTGATAAAGGACAGAAATGGTATGAACCTAATAGAAGCAGAAGATATTAAGAAGAGGTGGCAAGAATACACGGAAGAACTGTACAAAAAAGATCTTCATGACCAAGATAATCACAATGGTGTGATCACTCACCTAGAGACAGATATCCTGGAATGTGAAGTTAAGTGGGGCTTAGAAAGCATCACTACAAAGCTAGTGGAGGTGATGGAATTCCAGTGGAGCTATTTCAAATCCTGAAAGATGATGCTGTGAAAGTGCTGCTCTCAATATGCCAGCAAATTTGGAAAACTCAGCAGTAGCCACAGGACTGGAAAAAAATCAGTTTTCATTCCAATCCCAAAGAAAGGCAATGCGAAAGAATAGTCAAACTACCTCACAATTGCACTCATCTCACACACTAGTAAAGTAGTGCTCAAAATTCTCCAAGCCAGGCTTCAGCAATACGTGAACCGTGAACTTCCAGATATTCAAGCTGGTTTTAGAAAAGGCAGAGGAACCAGAGATCAAATTGCCAACATCCGCTGGATTATGGAAAAAGCAAGAGAGTTCCAGAAAAACATCTATTTCTACTTTATTGACATATGCTAAATTCTCAATAATGTTTACTTATAACTAATGAACTGTAATTTTCTCCTAATAACCTGGGTAATTTTGGTGCATCTTTAGTGAGACAAAAAAGCAGTAGGTTTCTCTGCTGGTCAAGCACCATGGCTTATGGCTTGAAAAATTAGAAGTCCATGTTTAAAACACTAGTTTAAGATGAACAGCAGTTTTAAGGGTAGTGAGAGATTATGCCAAATGTACCTTTGCCATGAAAAAGGACAGGTGATTGTCATGAATAGGAAGACAGCACAAGAATCAGAGCTGGGGCATTATGTCAAATGCCTGGGGGTCATCACCGTTTAGAATGAGCAGATGCACCCGGCGAGTGAATCCTGAGGTCAAGACGGATGTGGACCAAGACTGCGACATCTAAAGGCGACCCCGGCGTCAACTGCAGCCTTGTTAGAGTGTCTAGTAGGATTGGCCAGGAAAGCTCAGGGTTAGGATTGAGACGTGGAATAACTGGATGAGATTAGGGCTGAGCATCCAGAAACAGGGTCACAGCGGAACGGAGGGCAGACGCGGTTTGAGTCTGCGCACTTGGCGGTGCTCACCGGCTTGGCCCCTGGCATAGACGCCAGTGTCTGCAGGGAAGATTCTCGCCAGGCACCTGGCAACCGGTCCTAGGTGCCCACAGCTAATGCGGGACCCTAAAGGCAGGGCCGCACGTGCTAACGTGCTCAGCCAGGGATTCAGCTCAGTCATTAAGCCCACCTGTAAAGACAGGGTGCTTACGTGAACGTGTTTAATCACGGCTCCGTTTTCACGATTCTTTTGTTCTAGCAGCTTCTTCCAAACGTCGATCTATCATCAGTTTATTTACTCAAGCTTGTATTCTTCATCACCTTCATATTCCCTACACGGTTTCTTTTATACAATTGAAGTCATCTGCTACAAAGTGATAGTAGCCATTGCCTCCTGTTGAGAGGTGACATTTTTTCCTTATCTCTTCAGCCTTTATGGTGGAGCGTTCCCACATCTTCTTCCAAAAGCACAGTGCTTGAATAGTGGGTCCTACAAACCCCCTACCTGCCGAGAGTCCCTTGATCCTAGAGACCAGATTCTCTTTCCCAAGCTCTCATAGTTGAGAGTCAGAGACTCTAACTGCTTCCTGGGGAACCTTTGGGCTGGGATTGGTTTAGGCTGCTAGGGCTGTTTTTTGCCGTGTGCAAAAGGATGTAAATAAAGCTGTTATGTTAGCACTTTTGGTCCCAGATAGAACTACAACTCACGTTAGTGTAAGAAAAAGAGAACAGCTGATGTTTCATTGAACGGTTCTGAAGTACATAGGCCCAGGAATGGCTGGAATAGGGTGTTTATACACAGCTATAAAGCAGTGTTCATCTTCCAGCTCTGTGTTTTTTTTTTTTCTTCCTATATCTTATTATTTGTCAGGACAGATGGCTTCAACAGCTACTGTGTATGTGATCCTTAAACCTTTTTATCTTAGAATGAATGAGAGCCCCCATATCTAAAATATACAGAGAACATTTACAACTTAACAGTAAACCAGCTTTAAAAAGACAAATGACTTGAAAATTTTACCAAAGAAGATATACAGATTTCAAATAAACATATAAGGCATTTAATGTGGTTAATAGTTATTCACTGCTGCTGCTGCTGCTGAGTCACTTCAGTCGTGTCCGACTCTGTGTGACCCCATAGACGGCAGCCCACCAGGCTCCCCCATCCCTGGGATTTTCCAGGCAAGAACCCTGGAGTGGGTTGCCATTTCCTTCTCCAATGCATGAAAGTGAAGAGTGAAAGTGAAGTCGTTCAGTCGTGACTGACCCTCAGTGACGCTAAGGACTGCAGCCCACCAGGCTCCTCCATCCATGGGATTTTCCAGACAGGAGTACTGGAGTGGGGTGCCATTGCCTTCTATAGAGAGAATGTGGAATAACAGAAAGATGTGAAACTTTGACAAAGTTCACAAAATTAAATCATCTGTTAATAAAATTCAGCAAAATAAATAATAAAGAGAGAGAAATATATATATTGGATATATAAGTGGGAGTAGATATTACCATAAACCCCATGGACCCTGAGAGGATAAAATTATCAAAATTGAATAAATAGAAAATATCCATACCTATAAAT